>JARPMJ010002883.1:0-104971 GCA_033366665.1 Phoxinus dragarum | reverse complement strand
GTCTCGGGATTTGGAGGATCCACTGTGTGCCATTCATGTGCAATGTGCAAACAGCTCGAATCAAAGCAGACGAAGCTAATCGAGCTAGCATGCAAGCGCACAATCCCTAATCCAAGAACACACTTTCTGTTTGTAAACTTTATTTAAAGCTGGTTCAGGTAAACATGCAAAAGCTTTATTTTTCTATTTGCATAATAAAACTGTATAAATCTTTATCAAAAGTTTGAATAGCAAAAAAAAAGTGTCGTCTTTGCACTGTGTAAATCGGCCCCCCTTTAGCATTTTATGTTTTTTATTAGTCAGATGTCAGCCTAGATAAGTATATACTTTTTAAATATTGTTTATCATTATTATTGAATGGGGCTATCAGTTTAAAAAAAAAAAAACCCTTTATGAAGAAAATTAAAGCAAGGACCGTGACGTCGCCCGGTATGGCGCAGCCGGGGCCCCACCCTGGAGCCAGGCCCGGGGTTGGGGCTCGTATGCGAGCGCCTGGTGGTCGGGCCTCCCCCCACGGGGTCCGGCCGGGCTCAGCCCGAAGGAGCGACGTGGGGCCGCCTTCCCGTGGGCTCACCACCTGCAGGAGGGGCCGTAAGGGGCCGGTGCTTAGAGGATCGGGCGGCAGTCGAAGGCAGGGGCCTCGACAACCCGATCCCTGGACACGGAAACTAGCTCTAGGGACGTGGAACGTCACCTCGCTGGCGGGGAAGGAGCCTGAGATTGTGCGTGAGGTTGAGAGGTTCCAACTAGAGATAGTTGGAATCACCTCTACGCACGGCTTAGGCTCTGGAACCACACTCCTTGAGAGAGGATGGACTCTTCACCACTCTGGAGTTGCCCATGGTGAGAGGCGGCGGGCTGGTGTGGGTTTGCTCATAGCCCCCCCAACTCAGCCGCCATGTGTTGGAGTTTACCCCGGTGAACGAAAGGGTCGTTTCCCTGCGCCTACGGGTTGGGGATAGGTCTCTCACTGTCGTGTGTGCCTACGGGCCAAACGGCAGTGCAGAGTACCCGGCCTTCTTGGAGTCTCTGGGAGGGGTGCTGGAAAGTGCTCCGACTGGAGACTCCGTCGTTCTACTGGGGGACTTCAACGCCCACGTGGGCAACGACAGTGTTACCTGGAGGGGCGTGATTGGGATGAACGGCCCCCCTGATCTGAACCCGAGCGGTGTTCAGTTATTGGACTTCTGTGCTAGTTACAGTTTGTCCATAACGAACACCATGTTCAAGCATAAGGGTGTCCCATCAGTACACGTGGCTCCAGGACACCCTAGGCCGTAGGTCGATGATCGACTTTGTGGTCGTTTCATCTGACCTGCGGCCGTATGTCTTGGACACTCGGGTAAAGAGAGGGGCGGAGCTGTCAACTGATCACCACCTGGTGGTGAGTTGGATCCGATGGCGGGGGAGGAAGCTGGACAGACTCGGCAGACCCAAGCGTACTGTAAGGGTCTGCTGGGAACGTTTGGCCGAGTCTCCTGTCAGAGAGATCTTCAACTCCCACCTCCGGCGGAGCTTCGACCGGATCCCGAGGGAGGCTGGAGATATTGAGTCCGAGTGGACCATGTTCTCCACCTCCATTGTCGAAGCGGCTGCTCGGAGCTGTGGCCGTAAGGTCTCCGGTGCCTGTCGAGGCGGCAATCCCCGAACCCGGTGGTGGACACCGGAAGTAAGGGATGCCGTCAAGCTGAAGAAGGAGTCCTATCGGGCCTGGTTGGCTTGTGGGACTCCTGAGGCAGCTGACGGGTACCGGCATGGCCAAGCGAACTGCAGCCCGGGTGGTTGTGGAGGCAAAAACTCGGGCCTGGGAGGAGTTCGGTGAGGCCATGGAAAAGGACTATCGGCTGGCCTCGAAGAGATTCTGGCAAACCGTCCGGCGACTCAGGAGAGGGAAGCAGTGCCCCTACCAATGCTGTTTACAGTGGAGGTGGGCAGCTGTTGACCTCAACTGGGGATGTTGTCAGACGGTGGAAGGAATACTTCGAGGATCTCCTCAATCCCGCCGTCACGTCTTCCATGGAGGAAGCAGAGGCTGAGGTCTCAGAGGTGGACTCGTCCATCAACCAAGCTGAAGTCACCGGGGTAGTCAAAAAACTCCTCGGTGGCAAGGCACCGGGGGTGGATGAGATCCGCCCTGAGTACCTCAAGTCTCTGGATGTTGCGGGGCTGTCTTGGCTGACACGCCTCTGCAGCATCGCGTGGCAGTCGGGGACAGTGCCTCTGGGATGGCAGACCGGGGTGGTGGTCCCTCTTTTTAAGAAGGGGGACCGGAGGGTGTGTTCCAACTACAGGGGGATCACACTTCTCAGCCTCCCTGGGAAAGTCTATGCTAGGGTACTGGAGAGGAGATTACGGCCGATAGTAGAACCTCGGATTCAGGAGGAACAGTGCGGTTTTCGTCCGGGCCGTGGAACACTGGACCAGCTCTATACCCTCTACAGGGTGCTGGAGGGTTCATGGGAGTTTGCCCAACAATCCACATGTGCTTTGTGGATTTGGAGAAGGCATTCGACTGTGTCCCTCGTGGCGGCCTGTGGAGGGTGCTCCGGGAGTATGGGGTCCGGGGGTCCTTTGCTAAGGGCTGTCCGGTCCCTGTACGATCGAAGCAGGAGCTTGGTTCGCATTGCCGGCAGTAAGTCAGACTTCTTCCCGGTGCATGTTGGACTCCGGCAGGGCTGCCCTTTGTCGCCGGTTCTGTTCATAATTTTTATGGACAGAATTTCTAGGCGCAGCCAGGGGCCGGAGGGTGTCTGGTTTGGGAACAACACGATTTCGTCTCTGCTCTTTGCAGATGATGTTGTCGTGTTGGCCCCATCAGACCAAGACCTTCAGCATGCACTGGGACGGTTTGCAGCCGAGTGTGAAGCGGCTGGGATGAGAATCAGCACCTCCAAATCCGAGGCCATGGTCCTCAGTCGGAAAAAGGTGGCTTGCCTACTTCAGGTTGGTGGAGAGTTCCTGCCTCAAGTGGAGGAGTTCAAGTATCTTGGGGTCTTGTTCACGAGTGAGGGAAGGATGGAACGGGAGATTGACAGACGGATCGGTGCAGCTGCTGCAGTAATTTGACCGGTAAATCGATTTACCGGTCAATCTACGTTCCTACTCTCACCTATGGTCATGAGCTTTGGGTCATGACCGAAAGGACAAGATCCCGGATACAGGCGGCCGAAATGAGCTTTCTCCGCAGGGTGGCTGGGCGATCCCTTAGAGATAGGGTGAGGAGCTCGGTCACTCGGGAGGAGCTCAGAGTAGAGCCGCTGCTCCTCCACATCGAGAGGGGTCAGCTGAGGTGGCTTGGGCATCTGTTCCGGATGCCTCCTGGACGCCTTCCCGGGAAGGTGTTCCGGGCACGTCCCACCGGGAGGAGACCCCGGGGAAGACCTAGGACACGCTGGAGAGACTATGTCTCTCGGCTGGCCTGGGAACGCCTCGGTGTCCCCCCGGAAGAGCTAGAGGAAGTGGCTAGGGAAAGGGAAGTCTGGGCATCTCTGCTTAGACTGCTGCCCCCGCGACCCGGCCCCGGATAAGCGGAAGAAGAATGGATGGATGGATGGGGCTATCAGTAAATTAGCCTAATTATAATAAACACCTGCAAGTGTACACTTAGAAGAGTAACAATGACAGAAGGGTTTCGTTAATTCAACTTTAATAAAACTGCATATGGTAATTAAATTGCATTTCCAGAAATCATACATTAGTGAAAAATTTTTAAAATTAACGAATATATACATTTATTACAAAAAATTAAGTATAATGAAAATGTATCTGTCACCCAGCCTGTTCTCACGTAAATGCGTCTCTATAGCGCGCAGTGTTTATTGTGCAATTTATACACGAAAATGAGTTGTGTCGCGTGCATATGATACGCACTTCAATGTAATACACACGCACCCCACACCACTACTAACCCTACCCTAACCAACCCATGCGTATCCTATGCATGTAAAAACTCATTTCCGCGTATAAATTACAGGATAAACACACTGCGTGCTTTAGAGACGCATGTAGTGTGAACGGGTTGTGTCGCCACAGCAGCCACTACTTATGTCCACTACTGTATGTCCACTACTGTATGTCCACTACTGTTCGACCAATACTGTATGTCCACTACTGTATGTCCACTACTGTATGTCCACTACTGTACGACCACTACTGTACGTCCACTACTGTATGTCCACTACTGTACGACCACTACTGTATGTCCACTACTGTATGTCCACTACTGTACGACCACTACTGTATGTCCCACTACTGTATGTCCACTACTGTATGTCCACTACTGTATGTCCACTACTGTACGACCACTACTGTATGTCCACTACTGTATGTCCACTACTGTACGACCACTACTGTATGTCCACTACTGTATGTCCACTACTGTACGACCACTACTGTATGTCCACTACTGTATGTCCACTACTGTACGACCACTACTGTATGTCCACTACTGTATGTCCACTACTGTACGACCACTACTGTATGTCCACTACTGTATGTCCACTACTGTATGTCCACTACTGTACGACCACTACTGTATGTCCCACTACTGTATGTCCACTACTGTATGTCCCACTACTGTATGTCCACTACTGTACGACCACTACTGTATGTCCACTACTGTATGTCCACTACTGTATGTCCACTACTGTTCGACCAATACTGTATGTCCACTACTGTACGACCACTACTGTATGTCCACTACTGTATGTCCACTACTGTATGTCCACTACTGTACGACCACTACTGTATGTCCACTACTGTATGTCCACTACTGTACGACCACTACTGTATGTCCACTACTGTATGTCCACTACTGTACGACCAATACTGTATGTCCACTACTGTATGCCCACTACTGTACGTCCACTACTGTACGACCACTACTGTATGTCCACTACTGTATGACCAATACTGTATGTCCACTACTGTATGACCACTAATGTATGACCACTACTGTACGACCACTACTGTATGTCCACTACTGTATGACCACTAATGTACGACCACTACTGTACGACCACTACTGTATGTCCACTACTGTACGACCACTACTGTATGACCACTACTGTATGTCCACTACTGTATGACCACTACTGTACGGCCACTACTGTATGTCCACTACTGTATGACCACTACTGTATGACCACTACTGTATGTCCACTACTGTACGACCACTACTGTATGACCACTACTGTACGACCACTACTGTATGTCCACTACTGTATGACCACTACTGTATGACCACTACTGTACGACCACTACTGTACGTCCCCTACTGTATGTCCACTACTGTATGTCCACTACTGTACGACCACTACTGTACGTCCCCTACTGTATGACCACTACTGTATGTCCACTACTGTACGACCACTACTGTACGACCACTACTGTACGACCACTACTGTATGTCCACTACTGTATGTCCACTACTGTACGACCACTACTGTACGTCCCCTACTGTATGTCCACTACTGTATGTCCACTACTGTACGACCACTACTGTACGTCCCCTACTGTATGACCACTACTGTATGTCCACTACTGTACGTCCACTACTGTACGTCCACTACTGTATGACCACTACTGTACGACCACTACTGTACGACCACTACTGTACGTCCCCTACTGTACGACCACTACTGTATGACCACTACTGTACGAACACTACTGTACGACCACTACTGTATGTCCACTACTGTACGACCACTACTGTATGTCCACTACTGTACGACCACTACTGTATGTCCACTACTGTACGACCACTACTGTATGTCCACTACTGTATGTCCACTACTGTACGTCCACTACTGTATGACCACTACTGTACGACCACCACTGTACGACCACTACTGTATGTCCACTACTGTACGACCACTACTGTATGTCCACTACTGTACGACCACTACTGTACGACCACTACTGTACGTCCACTACTGTATGACCACTACTGTACGACCACTACTGTACGACCACTACTGTATGTCCACTACTGTACGACCAATACTGTATGTCCACTACTGTATGTCCACTACTGTACGTCCACTACTGTACGTCCACTACTGTATGTCCACTACTGTATGTCCACTATTGTACGACCACTACTGTATGACCACTACTGTACGACCACTACTGTACGACCACTACTGTATGTCCACTACTGTATGTCCACTACTGTACGACCACTACTGTATGTCCACTACTGTACGACCACTACTGTACGTCCACTACTGTATGTCCACTACTGTACATCAACTACTTGTACGTCCACTACTGTATGTCCACTACTGTATGACCACTACTGTACGTCCAATACTGTACGACCACTACTGTATGTCCACTACTGTACGACCACTACGTTATGTCCACTACTGTATGTCCACTACTGTACGACCACTACTGTATGTCCACTACTGTTACGTCCACTACTGTATGTCCACTACTGTACGTCAACTGCTGTACGTCCACTACTGTATGTCCACTACTGTATGTCCACTACTATACGACCACTACTGTATGTCCACTACTGTACGACCACTACTGTACGTCCACTACTGTACGTCCACTACTGTATGTCCACTACCGTATGTCCACTACTGTATGTCCACTACTGTACATCCACTACTGTATGACTACTACTGTACGTCCACTACTGTACGACCACTACTGTACGTCCACTACTGTACGACCACTACTGTATCTCCACTAATGTACGACCACTACTGTATGTCAACTACTGTATGACCACTACTGTATGTCCACTACTGTACGTCCACTACTGTATGTCCACTACTGTACGACCACTACAGTATGTCCACTACTGTACGACCACTACTGTACGTCCACTACTGTATGTCCACTACTGTACATCAACTACTGTACGTCCACTACTGTATGTCCACTACTGTATGATCACTACTGTACGTCCAATACTGTACGACCACTACTGTATGTCCACTACTGTACGACCACTACGTTATGTCCACTACTGTATGTCCACTACTGTATGTCCACTACTGTAACGACCACTACTGTATGTCCACTACTGTACATCCACTACTGTATGTCCACTACTGTACGTCAACTGCTGTACGTCCACTACTGTATGTCCACTACTGTATGTCCACTACTATACGACCACTACTGTATGTCCACTACTGTACGACCACTACTGTACGTCCACTACTGTACGTCCACTACTGTATGTCCACTACCGTATGTCCACTACTGTATGTCCACTACCGTATGTCCACTACTGTATGTCCACTACTGTACGACCACTACTGTATGTCCACTACCGTATGTCCACTACTGTATGTCAACTACTGTATGGTCCACTACTGTACGTCCACTACTGTATGTCCACTACCATATGTCCACATCCACTACTGTATGTCCACTACTGTATGTCCACTACCGTATGTCCACTACTGTATGTCCACTACTGTACATCCACTACTGTATGTCCACTACTGTACATCCACTACTGTATGTCCACTACTGTACATCCACTACTGTATGTCCACTACTGTACATCCACTACTGTATGTCCACTACTGTACATCCACTACTGTATGTCCACTACTGTATGTCCATAGCTGTCCTCTTCTGTGGTGTGTGCGCATGAGAAGGACGTTCACATTCTCACTGGTGTCAGGCCATTCATCTCTCCTTCCTCGTCAGCAGTAGTTCTCCTCTTCCAGTCCCAAATGGAGACAATGAACAGTGGCACACATTTCCATTATCTACAATCATGTTCACATGTCAAGTAATCGCTATCGTTTAAAAAAATGTTATTCGCATGTTTTTCGTGTGGATTGCTAGAGGGCACATCAATACAAGTATGAATTCACATGAACTACTACTGTTCACAAGATGAAGTTACCTTTAAAGTCGCCGGCTTTATGAACACCAGTTTGGCATGTGTCTCCGGCACATGTGCTCTGCCGTTCTCTGTTATATCTGTCTGACAGCGTTCTCTGTTATATCTGTCTGACAGGTCTGGATTGTTATATCTGTCTGACAGGTCTGGATTGTTATATCTGTCTGACAGGTCTCGATTGATGGCGTTTTATCTCTTTGACGAGGGGAATCCTCTTTGCTGCCGGCTGGAGTGCTTTCTCAACCTTTCCTCCGGTCATAATCACAATCATAAAGAGCGAAAACACCTGTTCGGTGGAATATTTTCTGCTCTGTATTTCGTAACTTGGTTCCAGTGTGCGCAGAATTTAGTGAAAACCTTCATTTCCGACCACGCAACATGTTTCTGCGAAGGGCCTGGCAAGTAAATACAGCGTTGACATCGCAATACTGGCAGCTCTCGGGGTCGAGACAGGAAGATTTGCAATAAACTGGTTGACTTGCATTTGACACTATTGACCACAACATCCTTTTAAATAGACTTGAACATTATGTTGGCATTAGTGGAATTGCACTAGCATGGTTTAAATCATACTTATCTGACCGTTATCAGTTTGTAGCAGTAAATGAAGAGATGTCTTATCGATCACAAGTTCAGTATGGCGTACCACAAGGCTCAGTACTAGGACCGCTGCTGTTCACTCTGTACATGCTAACATTAGGAGATATCATTAGTTCACTGTTCACTCTGTACAGCTCTCGGGGCGAGACAGGAAGATGTGCAATAAACTGGTTGACTTACAGCGTTAGCATGAACCGCTTTCCCAATGAGATCAGGGCAAGAGCTGTGTGCATTTGTAGCTGCGCATAGCTTTGTTTCCAATCTCCATTTTGCTTTTTAATATTATCTAATATTTCTTATCGCATTAATCTGACATTGCTAGCTTTTAATCTAAATCGTTGGGGACACTTACTATTGACCAGAGTTATTTGATCTGACTGTACTGAGCTGGACAATCACATGCTTTATTGCCAAATTGGCTATTCATTTGTATTGAATCTTGCGCTGTATAAATAAAGGAGACTGTAGTTAGTCATCTTGCAGTGAGAAAGCCGTTACTCTGGACAGGGTCAAAGCATCGAGCACATGCCGCCTGTACATGACTGTTGTCTGTTATTTCACAGCCAGAGACGGCTGTCATTCATCAGACGTGAAATGGGAGCTCACACCTCAGTCCAGACCGGAAGAGCCTCTCTGGGGTAATCACGCAGCGCTCCTGAAGCGGAGACGCTATTATATCCAGTATGAAGAAGTGGAACGGGTCAGAGGAAACACTCGGTTCTTTAAGTCAACACTAATGTTTAAGCACAGCTTCACCCAATCGTGTGAGCTTCCCAATCAAAAGGTCATTTGTGTCCGTTCACTGTTGACTTACATCATCAAGATATGCATAATACACGCTGTCAACACCTGTGTGTGTTTTACTCAGCGATACTGCTGTTATTATTAACCGGAGGCTTCCATAGTGTTGGAGGTTTTATTGGTAACACTGTTATTGACAAGAGTCTGTCCAAAGATTTGTCCAGGGTATCTTTCCTTCATCCATGATAGAAGAGGTTTCCTCCAGGGCTGTTGAATGCTGGACTCTGATTGGTTGACAGAAGTGTCCCAGTTGGAGCTTTTAACTGGTCAAGTAGAGGAACAGCGGTGGTTTATGGTTTATTAGCATTGCTGTTCTCTGGATCCACTGCGGTGCAGAACTCTTCAATGTTTATATCGGGCCCTGTAGTATAATCTCTTATCACTGTCTGCATTCTCTCCTCCTCATCGCATTGTCTATTCATTTTTATGTCTTTTTTGCATGGTTTTGTGAAGCACAGCTGTCAACTGGTGTTTTTATTGTGCTTTAAACATACATTTTAATTCGATATTAGTGTTTGGTTTAGGGTTAGTTGCTTGTAATTATGCATTCGTTATTATTAGCATGCGGTATTACTATACTAGGGAAAAATATGATAGGAGTGAAGGATATGTTTTCTTCTTTTTAGTGTGGAATGAACATACATATTTAGTCAGAATCAAGCTTTTGCTATGAAATAAACTTTATTTTCCAGTTAAATAAGCCCTGATGTTAAATAAACAGCCGGATGTAAATTTCACTGAGCAAACTTGCTCAGTTTAGCATAGCAGTGATGTAAATATCCCTGAATCCCAATGTTGAATTCACATGTTTAAACTGTTAAATTTACTCAACAAACTTGTTCACTTCAGTGTCACAATTATGTTAATTTTACTGAAATCTAATGTTAAATATACATGTTTAAAAATGTACATTTACAAGAAACTCTGTAAGTATGTTTACGGTTTGATGTGTTTTTTACAGTATTGTTCTGGTAACCACAGCTGCCAGATTTTTTTCCGTAAAAACAACGGGATTTTTTTTTACAGTGTACATGCAGTGTACATTACGGACACTATAAATACAGTTTTACCTTTTATTTAATTGCAACTGACATGCACATTTCTGTCACGTATGGTACAAAGCTCACGGAGGAATCCACAGGAATATATTTTTAATAAACAAACTCACAGGAGAAAACACCGTTAGCATCGGCGCTACCATTGATGAAGACGGACAACAGGAAACTCAGGACTCAGGAAAGAAAAGATCAGACTAAGGAAGATAATGACGTAAGTAAAAGACGACAGGAGAATGATGATTATTAAACTGAGGAAAACGCGATCACAGGCAGAACCAAACACACCGTGAAGGAGGAAACAGAACACACATGTGTACATGAGCTTATTTCACTAAAGCACATTCTTTACAAGCTTATTATGTATTAGTTTTATAAGTTTTAGTTTTCTAAAGTGTACTTTTGCACAAAGGAAATCTCAACAGTTTCATCAACTGGTAAGTGTAGATTCATATAGAAATAACCTCAGAGAAACAGAAGATCTGTGTGTGTGTGTGTGTGTGTGTGTCGGGCTAGTTAGACATCAGGATAGACAGTGCAACACTGCCACCTTGTTAATGTCGAGTATTGCTGTACGTGTGAGAGAGAGAGAGAGAGAGAGAGAGAGAGAGAGAGAGAGAGAGAGAGGGGGGAGAGAGAGAGGGGAAGAGGGAGAGAGAGGAAGAGGGAGAGAGAGGAAGAGGAATGTTTCAAAGCTGCTTTACAGAGATAAACGTATAATTTAAGGTAACATATTGTTTTGGCTTTATAGCGGTTCTTGAATAATGTTATTTTCCAGCTAAAGTTAGTTTTGATTGATTCACTTCCGTCGAAAGGATCATTAGTTATTAAATTAGGGGCCGCTAAGACGACACCGTTCTCTCTACACAGACTTTAAACTGAACCTGTGAGAAACACTGATGGCGCTCACGTGCGCATCAAGAATTAATTATATAGTTATGTGCGTTTGAATATATGTGCGCATGTTTGTAATTCTCTACAAACCAAGCCTAAACAAAGTACTTGTCCTGCCTTTAAATTTGATACAGAATTTTATTTTATCACTACGGGGGAGATACGTGAATTTTCAGAATGCTTTATCTGTAGAGTGGTACAGGGATCCTCCATAGGGAGAGACTAGTTGGCACTTCAGCACTGCGTTGTCATCGGGTCCAGGCGAAGGTCCTTCCTCAGATCTGGAGTGTGTGTGTGTGTCTGTATGTGTGTGAGAGAGAGTGTGTGTCCAGGCGAAGGTCCTTCCTCAGATCTGGATCCGGCAGGCTGCGGGAAAACCTCGGGATAAACAAAGACACTAAAATTAGCGTAGATGTCATTCTTCTTATGATGTAACGAGTACATCAGGATTTAAGGGAAGTGTTCCCAGTTCCGGCTGACCTAATCTATGCAGCCTAACAGTGAGTTATAGAAGTCTATAATGTGTTATGTGTATGCTAGGCCGAAGAGATGTGTCTTTAATCTAGCTTTGAACTGACAGAGTGTGTCTGCTTCCCGGACAATCGTAGGAAGACTGTTCCAGAGTTTTGGTGCTAAATAGGAAAAGGATCTACCGCCAGTGTTGTACCCTTAAAAAGGGAAAAAGTAGCGGGAGAAGGTTTAAGAAACACACACACACGCAGCTCTTTCCTTCACTCGTCTGTATTGAATGCTAATGTATACAAGAAAACATACATTTCAACATTTGTGCACTCATCAGATTCAGGACAACAGTCACAACCTTTTTAATACTTTCTAAATTATCTTTTTAACTAAATTACCATATGAAATGTGAATGGTTTTAAACAAAGTTATCAAAATACATTTTAATACTTTTTAAATGAGTTCTCAAGTAACACTAAAATTAATTGTACTTTTAACAGTATTCAGCAGTATTCAGTATCTCAACATCACATGAAATCACCCTTATAGTGATAAATACACAATAAACTTTACAGCAAAAATATGTGTACGTAGTAGTAACTAGTTTAAACACAAATGACACAGTAAACACTCGTACATGTCGAGATTCGGTCACGACGGAACCACGAGGTCTCCAGCTGCTAGCATAAAGTTACATATCTTCGCAGTTAGCACGAAACTCTTTAAACAATGCAAAACCGTCTATTTTACTAATATAAAACCATAATACCATAACGAAATGTATTATAAACATGTGTTAATATCTACATTGCTTTGTGAGAGGTAACTACCTTAAAAAGGGAAAAAGTAGCGGGAGAAGGTTTAAGAAACACACGCAGCTCTTTCCTTCACTCGTCTGTATTGAATGAGGAAGAGAAGCGCGCGCGCGATCCCCCTACGGAAGCCTCGAGGCATTACCAACACATCGACGAATAATCAACCCATAGAAAGATCTGCATTCCACTTCTTAATATTACTCGTTGTCTAGTTTTTAACAGTGACAAAACTTAATATGCATTCTGATATAAACAATAATATAACAGACTATATAAACAATAATATAATATAACAGACTATTGTAAATTAAATAATGAGTTGGGAACACTTGTCACACCAGCAGTCGATTCTGATATTCTAGGTATTATTAACTGGCCAGAGTTTTGAGATGGCAGTAGACGTGAAGGACTATAATGCGTTAAGAGCTCGCTCAAGTACTGCGGAGCTAAACCATTTAGTGCTTTGTAAGTGATCAGCAATATTTTAAAGTTTATACGATGTTTAATAGGCAGCCAATGCAGTGTTGACAGAACGGGGCTAATATGGTCATACTTCCTGGTTCTGGTAAGAACTCGAGCTGCTGCGTTTTGAACTAGCTGTAGTTTGTTTGTTAAGCGTGCAGGGCAACCACCCAGTAGAGCATTACAATAATCTAGCCTTGAGGTCATGAACGCATTAACTAATTGTTCCGCATTTGTCAATGAGAGCATTATAAGCATTGTTGAGCTTTATTTTACGAATTTATAATAATACATAATCTATTTGGTATGTATTGTATAAATATGATCCGTTTGATTCATGTTGTTATCAGTGATTAACAATGCTTGTGTGAATGAGATATTAATAGACCCTTAAAGGCAGCATCCACTCAAATGTGTTATACATGCGTACGCCATGTATATATATATATATACGTGTGTGTGTGTGTGTGTTTAAGGAAGTGGTGTGTGTATGTGTGTGAGGATTACCTGTAAGAACACATTATATCAAAACATTAGGGCTTTTTGAGAGTACACTTGATCTCAGACTCTCAGTTCACGAGGATGTGTGTGTGTGTGTGTGTGTGTGTGTGTGTGTGTGTGTGTGTGTGTGTGTGTGTGTGTGTGTGTGTGTGTGTGTGTGTGTGTGTGTGTGCGTGACGGGTCTGTCTCACACACCAGTGCTGAACCTGCGACTCTAGCATTAGCATTGTGCTGGAGCATGTTCAAAACCTGTGACTCTTGCATTAGCATCGTGCTGGAGCATGTTCAAAACCTGCGACTCTAGCATTAGCATCGTGCTGGAGCATGTTCAAAACCTGCGACTCTAGCATTAGCATCGTGTTGGAGCATGTTCAAAACCTGTGACTCTTGCATTAGCATTGTGTTGGAGCATGTTCAAAACCTGCGACTCTTGCATTAGCATTGTGTTGGAGCATGTTCAAAACCTGCGACTCTTGCATTAGCATCGTGCTGGAGCATGTTCAAAACCTGCGACTCTAGCATTAGCATCGTGCTGGAGCATGTTCAAAACCTGCGACTCTAGCATTAGCATCGTGTTGGAGCATGTTCAAAACCTGCGACTCTAGCATTAGCATCGTGCTGGAGCATGTTCAAAACCTGCGACTCTTGCATTAGCATCGTGCTGGAGCATGTTCAAAACCTGCGACTCTAGCATTAGCATTGTGCTGGAGTGTGTTCAAAACCTGCAACTCTAGCATTAGCATCGTGTTGGAGCATGTTCAAAACCTGCGACTCTAGCATTAGCATCGTGCTGGAGCATGTTCAAAACCTGCGACTCTAGCATTAGCATTGTGTTGGAGCATGTTCAAAACCTGCGACTCTAGCATTAGCATCGTGTTGGAGCATGTTCAAAACCTGCGACTCTAGCATTAGCATCGTGCTGGAGCATGTTCAAAACCTGCGACTCTAGCATTAGCATCGTGTTGGAGCATGTTCAAAACCTGCAACTCTAGCATTAGCATTGTGTTGGAGCATGTTCAAAACCTGCGACTCTAGCATTAGCATCGTGTTGGAGCATGTTCAAAACCTGCGACTCTAGCATTAGCATCGTGTTGGAGCATGTTCAAAACCTGCGACTCTAGCATTAGCATCATGTTGGAGCATGTTCAAAACCTGCGACTCTAGCATTAGCATCGTGTTGGAGCATGTTCAAAACCTGCGACTCTTGCATTAGCATCGTGCTGGAGCATGTTCAAAACCTGCGACTCTAGCATTAGCATCGTGCTGGAGCATGTTCAAAACCTGCGACTCTAGCATTAGCATCGTGTTGGAGCATGTTCAAAACCTGCGACTCTAGCATTAGCATCGTGTTGGAGCATGTTCAAAACCTGCGACTCTAGCATTAGCATCGTGCTGGAGCATGTTCAAAACCTGCGACTCTTGCATTAGCATCGTGCTGGAGCATGTTCAAAACCTGCGACTCTAGCATTAGCATTGTGCTGGAGTGTGTTCAAAACCTGCAACTCTAGCATTAGCATCGTGTTGGAGCATGTTCAAAACCTGCGACTCTAGCATTAGCATCGTGCTGGAGCATGTTCAAAACCTGCGACTCTAGCATTAGCATTGTGCTGGAGTGTGTTCAAAACCTGCAACTCTTGCATTAGCATCGTGCTGGAGCATGTTCAAAACCTGCAACTCTAGCATTAGCATCGTGCTGGAGCATGTTCAAAACCTGCAACTCTAGCATTAGCATCGTGTTGGAGCATGTTCAAAACCTGCGACTCTAGCATTAGCATCGTGCTGGAGCATGTTCAAAACCTGCGACTCTAGCATTAGCATCGTGCTGGAGCATGTTCAAAACCTGCAACTCTAGCATTAGCATTGTGCTGGAGTGTGTTCAAAACCTGCAACTCTTGCATTAGCATCGTGCTGGAGCATGTTCAAAACCTGCAACTCTAGCATTAGCATTGTGCTGGAGTGTGTTCAAAACCTGCAACTCTTGCATTAGCATCGTGCTGGAGCATGTTCAAAACCTGCAACTCTAGCATTAGCATTGTGCTGGAGTGTGTTCAAAACCTGCAACTCTTGCATTAGCATCGTGCTGGAGCATGTTCAAAACCTGCGACTCTAGCATTAGCATCGTGTTGGAGCGTGTTCAAAACCTGCGACTCTAGCATTAGCATCGTGTTGGAGCATGTTCAAAACCTGCGACTCTAGCATTAGCATCGTGCTGGAGCATGTTCAAAACCTGCGACTCTTGCATTAGCATTGTGTTGGAGCATGTTCAAAACCTGCAACTCTAGCATTAGCATCGTGTTGGAGCATGTTCAAAACCTGCGACTCTAGCATTAGCATCGTGCTGGAGCATGTTCAAAACCTGCGACTCTTGCATTAGCATCGTGTTGGAGCATGTTCAAAACCTGTGACTCTTGCATTAGCATCGTGTTGGAGCATGTTCAAAACCTGCGACTCTAGCATTAGCATTGTGCTGGAGTGTGTTCAAAACCTGCGACTCTAGCATTAGCATCGTGTTGGAGCATGTTCAAAACCTGCGACTCTAGCATTAGCATCGTGCTGGAGCATGTTCAAAACCTGCGACTCTTGCATTAGCATCGTGTTGGAGCGTGTTCAAAACCTGCGACTCTAGCATTAGCATCGTGTTGGAGCGTGTTCAAAACCTGCGACTCTAGCATTAGCATCGTGCTGGAGCATGTTCAAAACCTGTGACTCTTGCATTAGCATTGTGCTGGAGCATGTTCAAAACCTGCAACTCTAGCATTAGCATCGTGTTGGAGCATGTTCAAAACCTGCGACTCTAGCATTAGCATCGTGCTGGAGCATGTTCAAAACCTGCAACTCTTGCATTAGCATCGTGCTGGAGCATGTTCAAAACCTGCGACTCTAGCATTAGCATCGTGTTGGAGCATGTTCAAAACCTGCAACTCTAGCATTAGCATTGTGCTGGAGTGTGTTCAAAACCTGCAACTCTTGCATTAGCATCGTGCTGGAGCATGTTCAAAACCTGCGACTCTTGCATTAGCATCGTGTTGGAGCATGTTCAAAACCTGCAACTCTAGCATTAGCATCGTGCTGGAGCATGTTCAAAACCTGCGACTCTAGCATTAGCATTGTGCTGGAGTGTGTTCAAAACCTGCGACTCTTGCATTAGCATCGTGTTGGAGCATGTTCAAAACCTGCAACTCTAGCATTAGCATCGTGCTGGAGCATGTTCAAAACCTGCGACTCTAGCATTAGCATTGTGCTGGAGTGTGTTCAAAACCTGCAACTCTTGCATTAGCATCGTGCTGGAGCATGTTCAAAACCTGCAACTCTAGCATTAGCATTGTGCTGGAGTGTGTTCAAAACCTGCGACTCTTGCATTAGCATCGTGCTGGAGCATGTTCAAAACCTGCGACTCTTGCATTAGCATTGTGTTGGAGCATGTTCAAAACCTGCGACTCTTGCATTAGCATCGTGTTGGAGCATGTTCAAAACCTGCAACTCTAGCATTAGCATTGTGCTGGAGTGTGTTCAAAACCTGCAACTCTAGCATTAGCATCGTGTTGGAGCATGTTCAAAACCTGCGACTCTAGCATTAGCATCGTGTTGGAGCATGTTCAAAACCTGCGACTCTTGCATTAGCATCGTGTTGGAGCATGTTCAAAACCTGCAACTCTAGCATTAGCATCGTGTTGGAGCATGTTCAAAACCTGCGACTCTTGCATTAGCATCGTGTTGGAGCATGTTCAAAACCTGCGACTCTAGCATTAGCATCGTGCTGGAGCGTGTTCAAAACCTGCAACTCTAGCATTAGCATCGTGCTGGAGCATGTTCAAAACCTGCAACTCTAGCATTAGCATCGTGTTGGAGCATGTTCAAAACCTGCAACTCTAGCATTAGCATCGTGTTGGAGCATGTTCAAAACCTGCGACTCTAGCATTAGCATCGTGTTGGAGCATGTTCAAAACCTGCGACTCTAGCATTAGCATCGTGCTGGAGCATGTTCAAAACCTGCAACTCTAGCATTAGCATCGTGTTGGAGCATGTTCAAAACCTGCGACTCTTGCATTAGCATCGTGTTGGAGCATGTTCAAAACCTGCGACTCTAGCATTAGCATCGTGCTGGAGCGTGTTCAAAACCTGCAACTCTAGCATTAGCATCGTGTTGGAGCATGTTCAAAACCTGCGACTCTAGCATTAGCATCGTGCTGGAGCGTGTTCAAAACCTGCAACTCTAGCATTAGCATCGTGTTGGAGCATGTTCAAAACCTGCGACTCTTGCATTAGCATCGTGCTGGAGCATGTTCAAAACCTGCGACTCTAGCATTAGCATCGTGCTGGAGCATGTTCAAAACCTGCAACTCTAGCATTAGCATCGTGCTGGAGCATGTTCAAAACCTGCAACTCTAGCATTAGCATCGTGCTGGAGCATGTTCAAAACCTGCGACTCTAGCATTAGCATCGTGCTGGAGCATGTTCAAAACCTGCGACTCTAGCATTAGCATCGTGCTGGAGCATGTTCAAAACCTGCGACTCTAGCATTAGCATCGTGTTGGAGCGTGTTCAATACCTGCGACTCTTGCATTAGCATCGTGCTGGAGCATGTTCAAAACCTGCGACTCTTGCATTAGCATCGTGCTGGAGCATGTTCAAAACCTGCGACTCTAGCATTAGCATCGTGCTGGAGCATGTTCAAAACCTGCGACTCTTGCATTAGCATCGTGTTGGAGCGTGTTCAAAACCTGCGACTCTAGCATTAGCATCGTGTTGGAGCATGTTCAAAACCTGTGACTCTTGCATTAGCATCGTGTTGGAGCATGTTCAAAACCTGTGACTCTTGCATTAGCATTGTGTTGGAGCATGTTCAAAACCTGCGACTCTAGCATTAGCATCGTGCTGGAGCATGTTCAAAACCTGTGACTCTTGCATTAGCATTGTGTTGGAGCATGTTCAAAACCTGCGACTCTTGCATTAGCATAGTGCTGGAGCATGTTCAAAACCTGCGACTCTTGCATTAGCATCGTGTTGGAGCATGTTCAAAACCTGCGACTCTAGCATTAGCATCGTGCTGGAGCATGTTCAAAACCTGCGACTCTTGCATTAGCATTGTGTTGGAGCATGTTCAAAACCTGCGACTCTTGCATTAGCATTGTGCTGGAGCATGTTCAAAACCTGCGACTCTTGCATTAGCATCGTGTTGGAGCGTGTTCAAAACCTGTGACTCTTGCATTAGCATCGTGTTGGAGCGTGTTCAAAACCTGCGACTCTAGCATTAGCATCATGTTGGAGCATGTTCAAAACCTGCGACTCTTGCATTAGCATCATGTTGGAGCATGTTCAAAACCTGTGACTCTAGCATTAGCATCGTGTTGGAGCGTGTTCAAAACCTGTGACTCTAGCATTAGCATCATGTTGGAGCATGTTCAAAACCTGTGACTCTTGCATTAGCATTGTGCTGGAGCATGTTCAAAACCTGCGACTCTAGCATTAGCATCATGTTGGAGCGTGTTCAAAACCTGTGACTCTAGCATTAGCATCATGTTGGAGCATGTTCAAAACCTGCGACTCTTGCATTAGCATTGTGCTGGAGCATGTTCAAAACCTGCGACTCTAGCATTAGCATCGTGTTGGAGCGTGTTCAAAACCTGCGACTCTAGCATTAGCATCATGTTGGAGCATGTTCAAAACCTGCGACTCTTGCATTAGCATCATGTTGGAGCATGTTCAAAACCTGTGACTCTAGCATTAGCATCGTGTTGGAGCGTGTTCAAAACCTGTGACTCTAGCATTAGCATCATGTTGGAGCATGTTCAAAACCTGTGACTCTAGCATTAGCATTGTGCTGGAGCATGTTCAAAACCTGCGACTCTTGCATTAGCATCGTGCTGGAGCATGTTCAAAACCTGCGACTCTTGCATTAGCATCGTGCTGGAGCATGTTCAAAACCTGCGACTCTAGCATTAGCATCGTGCTGGAGCATGTTCAAAACCTGCGACTCTAGCATTAGCATCGTGCTGGAGCATGTTCAAAACCTGCGACTCTTGCATTAGCATCATGTTGGAGCATGTTCAAAACCTGTGACTCTAGCATTAGCATCGTGTTGGAGCATGTTCAAAACCTGCGACTCTTGCATTAGCATCGTGTTGGAGCATGTTCAAAACCTGCGACTCTTGCATTAGCATCGTGCTGGAGCATGTTCAAAACCTGCGACTCTAGCATTAGCATTGTGCTGGAGCATGTTCAAAACCTGCGACTCTTGCATTAGCATCATGTTGGAGCATGTTCAAAACCTGCGACTCTTGCATTAGCATCGTGTTGGAGCGTGTTCAAAACCTGCGACTCTAGCATTAGCATCGTGTTGGAGCGTGTTCAAAACCTGCGACTCTAGCATTAGCATCGTGTTGGAGCGTGTTCAAAACCTGCGACTCTAGCATTAGCATCGTGTTGGAGCATGTTCAAAACCTGCGACTCTTGCATTAGCATCGTGCTGGAGCATGTTCAAAACCTGTGACTCTAGCATTAGCATCGTGTTGGAGCGTGTTCAAAACCTGTGACTCTAGCATTAGCATTGTGTTGGAGCATGTTCAAAACCTGCGACTCTTGCATTAGCATCGTGTTGGAGCATGTTCAAAACCTGTGACTCTAGCATTAGCATCGTGTTGGAGCGTGTTCAAAACCTGTGACTCTAGCATTAGCATTGTGCTGGAGCATGTTCAAAACCTGCGACTCTTGCATTAGCATCGTGCTGGAGCATGTTCAAAACCTGCGACTCTAGCATTAGCATCGTGTTGGAGCGTGTTCAAAACCTGCGACTCTTGCATTAGCATCGTGCTGGAGCGTGTTCAAAACCTGCGACTCTTGAATTAGCATTGTGCTGGAGCATGTTCAAAACCTGCGACTCTTGCATTAGCATCGTGTTGGAGCGTGTTCAAAACCTGTGACTCTTGCATTAGCATCGTGTTGGAGCATGTTCAAAACCTGTGACTCTTGCATTAGCATCATGTTGGAGCATGTTCAAAACCTGCGACTCTTGCATTAGCATCGTGTTGGAGCATGTTCAAAACCTGCGACTCTAGCATTAGCATCATGTTGGAGCATGTTCAAAACCTGCGACTCTTGCATTAGCATCGTGTTGGAGCATGTTCAAAACCTGCGACTCTAGCATTAGCATCATGTTGGAGCATGTTCAAAACCTGCGACTCTTGCATTAGCATCGTGTTGGAGCATGTTCAAAACCTGCGACTCTTGCATTAGCATCGTGTTGGAGCATGTTCAAAACCTGTGACTCTAGCATTAGCATTGTGCTGGAGCATGTTCAAAACCTGCGACTCTTGCATTAGCATCGTGTTGGAGCGTGTTCAAAACCTGCGACTCTTGCATTAGCATCGTGTTGGAGCATGTTCAAAACCTGCGACTCTAGCATTAGCATCGTGTTGGAGCATGTTCAAAACCTGCGACTCTTGCATTAGCATCGTGTTGGAGCATGTTCAAAACCTGCGACTCTAGCATTAGCATCGTGTTGGAGCATGTTCAAAACCTGCGACTCTTGCATTAGCATCGTGTTGGAGCATGTTCAAAACCTGCAACTCTAGCATTAGCATCGTGTTGGAGCATGTTCAAAACCTGCGACTCTAGCATTAGCATCGTGTTGGAGCATGTTCAAAACCTGCGACTCTTGCATTAGCATCGTGTTGGAGCATGTTCAAAACCTGTGACTCTTGCATTAGCATCGTGTTGGAGCATGTTCAAAACCTGCGACTCTAGCATTAGCATCGTGCTGGAGCATGTTCAAAACCTGCGACTCTAGCATTAGCATCGTGTTGGAGCATGTTCAAAACCTGCAACTCTTGCATTAGCATCGTGTTGGAGCATGTTCAAAACCTGCGACTCTTGCATTAGCATCGTGTTGGAGCGTGTTCAAAACCTGCGACTCTAGCATTAGCATCGTGTTGGAGCGTGTTCAAAACCTGCGACTCTAGCATTAGCATCGTGTTGGAGCATGTTCAAAACCTGCGACTCTTGCATTAGCATCGTGTTGGAGCGTGTTCAAAACCTGCGACTCTAGCATTAGCATCGTGTTGGAGCATGTTCAAAACCTGCGACTCTTGCATTAGCATCGTGTTGGAGCGTGTTCAAAACCTGCGACTCTAGCATTAGCATCGTGTTGGAGCGTGTTCAAAACCTGCGACTCTAGCATTAGCATCGTGCTGGAGCATGTTCAAAACCTGCGACTCTAGCATTAGCATCGTGCTGGAGCATGTTCAAAACCTGCGACTCTTGCATTAGCATCGTGTTGGAGCATGTTCAAAACCTGCGACTCTTGCATTAGCATCGTGTTGGAGCGTGTTCAAAACCTGCGACTCTAGCATTAGCATCGTGTTGGAGCGTGTTCAAAACCTGCGACTCTAGCATTAGCATCGTGCTGGAGCATGTTCAAAACCTGCGACTCTAGCATTAGCATCGTGCTGGAGCATGTTCAAAACCTGCGACTCTTGCATTAGCATCGTGCTGGAGCATGTTCAATACCTGCGACTCTAGCATTAGCATCGTGCTGGAGCATGTTCAAAACCTGCGACTCTAGCATTAGCATCGTGCTGGAGCATGTTCAAAACCTGCGACTCTAGCATTAGCATCGTGCTGGAGCATGTTCAAAACCTGCGACTCTAGCATTAGCATTGTGCTGGAGTGTGTTCAAAACCTGCGACTCTTGCATTAGCATCGTGTTGGAGCATGTTCAAAACCTGCGACTCTAGCATTAGCATCGTGTTGGAGCATGTTCAAAACCTGCGACTCTAGCATTAGCATCGTGTTGGAGCATGTTCAAAACCTGCGACTCTTGCATTAGCATCGTGTTGGAGCATGTTCAAAACCTGCGACTCTAGCATTAGCATCGTGCTGGAGCATGTTCAAAACCTGCGACTCTAGCATTAGCATTGTGCTGGAGTGTGTTCAAAACCTGCGACTCTTGCATTAGCATCGTGTTGGAGCATGTTCAAAACCTGCGACTCTAGCATTAGCATCGTGTTGGAGCATGTTCAAAACCTGCGACTCTAGCATTAGCATCGTGTTGGAGCGTGTTCAAAACCTGCGACTCTTGCATTAGCATCGTGTTGGAGCAAAACCCGCCAAGACCTTCGTCTCCAAGCCTGCGCTCAGTGAGATTCACATCGAGCGTGATGGATGGTCTTCAGCATTATGTAAGGACAGAGTATTAAGTGACAGAGTTACAATCTATAACTCAGTGACAGTCTGTCGACACACACACACACACATCAGCATTAGATCGAGTCTTCGGGGTCACGTTCCCAGTGTGGGATACTCGACACGCCAGTTGCTGGAATATGGAAAACTCTTCAGGGATATTACTGAGCTTCCATACGGCTATATGTAATGCCAATGCCAGTTAGAGATGGAAATCCAACAAGGCTTGATATACATATTTTGATTTTAGATGCAATCAATTAAAAATAATATAAATAAAGCTGGAATCACTTGTTATTTATTTCAGTAGTATTAGTGTTGTATTGATCGATTAGCATTCTGCGCTAGACCCATCCGTTTTATAATAACACTTGAGGCTGCAACAACTCTTAGTTCACATCTTCCATCGCTCTCTGGGTTCTCCAACATTCAAATGAAGTTACGTCAGTATTCCCATCTAGCGTCTTGACGTTTCTGTTGAGTGAGTGGACATGACTGGCGGTGTATATTAACAGCAGAATACACCTGGAGAACCAGTGTTCCCATCCGGACCTGAACGGGTGAGCAGGGAACACACACACCTATGCAATGCTAATTGCCTATTAGTTGCTTGTAATAAACCTATTTCCCCATAAAACCCTGAGAACGGGGAGGTGTGTGGATGTGTTTATGGGTTATGGGTGTGTATGTATTCAACTCCACTTTGTTGTAAAATACAGCAGACTTTGTTATATTGATAGTTATAGTTCCCTCCCAAAAAAGCAGTGCAGGTTACAGGGGTTAATACAAACAGTGAGTGTCAGTCAAGCGCTGTGCTGCGGGTCAGGGACTCTCCAGATCCTGTCAGATCACGTCTAACATCACATATTCTTTGTCTTTAGCATCTTGGTTACCCCATACATAGACCTTACTGTAAAGTGTTGCCAGGTTTTCTTCTTGAAGTCTGGACCATTGTTATATTTTTCTTAAGAATCTACTAAAAGCAACGTATATAATCAAAAATACTCTCGTTATGGGCAGAAAACAAAGTTAACTTGTATTTTCAAGTTTCAATTGTCGTTCCTTGCTATCTACAAATAATTTCCCCAAATTTAACATTGTTTATTTATAAAATGCTCTTAAAATGCTGAATAATTGGCCTAATGCTAAACATCTGGTTTGAACACTCAGAGTCATATACTTACTGTGTGTATGACTGACAAAAATAACTATATTTGCTGCATTCCTGACACGAGGGTGAGTAACAGAACATAGATGTGTACAGACTTCAGAAATGCCTTTCTTTAAAGAGAGTTTGGTAGCCTGTGTCATTAGTGGCGAGACACAGTCCAGAGAAACAACCTGCCAACAGAGGCGCTTCTGTTCGGATCAGCTGACCAACTCCGAGCGTGCTGTCAGACGATTGTTAACACCCCACAGCGAGACCCGCTGCCCCGGGCAATTACTCATCCTGACAGCCCTGCTTATCCGTCACCTTCCCCGACCATGACACGCTTGTTTCCATCCGTTCCCCAGCTCGTATACTGCACGACAGCTCTTAACACAACATGGCACGAGGGCCAAGGTGTCGCTCAACCAAAACAATCTAATCAATTAGGGCTTTGCAGGCGATACGCCTGTGTGTCCTGTGTGCTGAACGAGCGTTATAGAGATGACAGAACAGTGTGTTCTATCATATATAATCATCAGAAACATGGACAGAACAATGGTCATTTCAATTGACCTCAGTCAGACCGCATATTAATTCATGAAATTGGGCCTGTGAGTAATTCTGAAAGTGACATTTTCCGAATTCTCCCAGTCATGTTGTAAACAAAAAGAATGTACATTTCAGATTTGGGGTTTTAGTGTCACTTTGACTGTGTGACCTTCTCAAGTTGGTGCGACTGATCATGAAAACCACCATTGTTGCTTCCATGTCCTAAAGTGAACAGCCCTATTACCCTATATTTAGGCTATTACAACAATCATTTTACAATTTCTTAAGATTTTCTGCACATTTATATTAAAAATGTTGGGTACTGATGCTCGAGCTTTACTGATCATCCCATATCCCAGCAATACGAACGGCACAAGCAGTTTATGGCCAGGATAATTTCATAAATCAATTACCAGAGTTATTAACACTAATCAGGTCTGAGCAATTTTATGTTTTTCGAGACATTAGGGAATGAAGAAGAACGTTCTTTCTGTGTATGTTTGTGTCACTGTTATTTGTGCCCCAGTGAAACTAAACACAAGACTTTTATAAGCTCACACAGACCGGTAAAAAGCTTGTCAGATTGTGACGGACACAACGGTAGCGAAAGGAAGGATGGGAAGCCAAATCTGAACCAAATGATCTTCCAGAAATCAGTCGCTGACGTACCGCTAAAAAGAATCTCCTTCCTCAGATGACGGAATTAGATTCACTTGTTGAGCGTTATGTCCCGGATTCTCTTCTGCTTTCATAATGAGTCTTGTTTACTTAAACACAGAGTTGAACTACATTACTACCTAAACACAAGCGGAGACATGTCTGAGACGTGAGTGCGATGAGAGAAGAGGTTAAAGAACCATTGAGGTTTGTATCTCGAACACTGCCGATCACAATCTCAGCTCAGGCAGATCATTCTCTTTCATTTCCTCAACATTCCTCATGCGTTTGCTCACTGGACAGGCATGTTCACGTCTAGCTAGTGTATCATAATACTACATTTGCTAGTGTTGCAAAATACAGTAGGTTCCAAAAAGGATGCTAGTGAAAATGCTTTTATTACTTTACATTTTCCTTGGGGGTGATTTGTACTTCAGCATTGGACTACACCACATACAAAAACATACAAATGAAAAGTACACTAACTAATATGTGTTCCAGTGTGTATTTACAATCAGAGGTCTCAAATAAGAGCACAGTCACACGATTATGAAACGCATTGATACCCAACCCTTGTAAGATTAGAGTTTTTCTTTGCTACTGTAATTCATTCCTGTTTTTATTGGAAGGGCAAAGTCACATTCTAGTCTGACTTGTGTTGTGTGTTGAACAGATTCCCATCTGATGTGTGTCTGGTAAGTATAGCTTTTCTTTTTCACCTCTGGTAAACTTGTAAAAAGTTGCCCCAAATGATTCAACATATTCATTCTGCTATATATTCACAGTGCTCACAGTAATAGTAGTATTCATTATTGTGCTATTGTATTAAGTTATTACTAGAATATGTTTTATGTATTTGTTCAATATTTGTTACGTGTGATTAAAAAATAATAATAATTAGAATTAAAAGAAATTTGGATTGGGTTGCTATTTCAGCAAATTTGATTAATAACATAAATGCATGCACCGTTTTACCTAATGTCCATGTTTTCTATAATTGTTACAACTTACCTGGTAGTGCACAGAGTATTGAAGGGATTAGTAGATTTTTAAACAGTTTTACTTCGTAGCAGACAAATATAGGACTATCCTATCAGAAGATGTCAGCATGTGGTTTATGGAAATGGTTGGGAATGCTAACGGATATCTCTCTCCAGTATTATTGACCTCATTGGCTGAGTCAGCACACTAACATATACTGTATATATAGCAAGCTAAGTATGCACCAATCAAACTAATTCAGTGACATTCAAAAAATATATGACCATATTGTTGGCCTGAGTACTTCTGTATTCTACATCCTTAAAACATGTGTAAGTCTGCATGGAACCGTCCCAAACTAAGTTAAAAATAGCCACTGTATCCTTTCCATTCTGATATTAACATGCCAGGGTGGAGAACAGTCCTCTCCTTTAAAAACTCAACAGCTCATTTTGTTTTATTACTAGATGACCACACTTGAATTAAAGGTAAGTGGGACATGACAAGTACTTAAAATACACGCTGAAGTAAGTCGGAGTCAGTCCACTCTTTGCCCAGGGCCATTCAAAGCTGCTCTGTTCATTCAATAAAGAAAAGCCATTACCATCCTTCCCTGTCAAACATTCACTCCAGAGTTGGCTGGGGCTTTGGGCTTATAGAAAGCCTCTTTTGATTTCTGCCTGAGTCTGCCTGACCCACACAGGCCTTCCCTCTTAGAGTTAATAGTGCCTAAAAGGCAGGTAAGGGATTCTGGGGAAGCCGTGCCAAGATGAAGGAGCGAATAGTCCTGGGATGAAATGGGCCATAACACCACAATTCAAAGTATCTGTTTTATAGGCCTTAAAGAAAGGAAAAGCACTTTCACTGTCACTTTCTGGAATGACTGCAGATGAACTTTCGGTGGTTTGCAGATTCCATTCGTGATTTATTGGTTTTCTCACATGAATTCGGAGTCCATCACAGGCTTCCTCGTCCCCAAGCGAGCCATCATTTATACCCCGGCTATAACATTATACCTTTCTATATATGAGGCACAGAATGAAACGGACAAATTAAATAAAATGACCATACATAGAAATGACAATACATTAGGTGACATTTATGTTGTAAATGAATAAACATCTTTTCTGAGGTGCCAAGCTTTTGAAAATAATCCCTGATGAAGAACACATTTGGTTTTGCTACAGCCACCCAGCGTTAATCAGTAGTTCCCTGTAAATCCAGAAGCACATTTTGTGGATAAATTATTAGTCTGTGAATATTATATGTACGCTCCATGTCCCGGTGTCCTCCCCGAGGGGCCACAGCTGAAGTGGAAAAGGGTCTCGCAGCTCTTATTTATGGAGAGTGACACAAAAGCAGAGCATGATGGGTCTTGCAGCTGGACAGCAGACCAGAGCTGGAAACTCCATCAAAGGTCCATCGTGAGGTCTCTGATAAAAAGCGGGATGACTTGAAGTCTCAGAGGAGTGTAAGATCCAAGAGCAGCATGAGCAAGTACTAAGCTGCTTTGTTTGGGGTGTTGCAGGAACGTGAACAAGTGCCCCTCAACTCCACAAGCAGGTCACACTGTGGCTCTGCTCCAAAACCTCGTCACCTACCTACCTAGACAATGTTTTAGGCATTGTGAAGGTGCTTCAAACTGTGGGCAGTACAATTATGCTGCATTCGGCAGTTGTGCCCGTGAGTATGTAGTCAATAGTTTAGCAACATGCTAACTTTGGTTCTCAAACTTTTTTGGTCATGTCCCCTTTAAAACATCTAATGCCACACCCATCCCACACACACTCACACACATATACCTCTGACTACCAAAAAATGTCACTACTAGAGATAAAAATGTAAAGACGTTTTAAATTGAAAAGCGTGCAATGAAAAACACCTGCAATGGTTTCACTTTATATTGTCGTTGAATCATTGAAAAATATAACGGTTCACAAGTTCGCTTTTACAAATTAGTAAAAGAGATTGCTCTGGGCTCGGTATTTAGGCCTGAACCCAGAGTACAACCCCCGTATTCCTGGCTGTGGAAGGAAGCCAAGAGTGAGGAGTCAGGGTGGTGGAGGGATGCAGAGGAAAGTAGGTGAATCCACTGTGTATATATAGATAGGCTTCCTCTCATGCTGATAGGATAGACGTGGTAATTGCTGATGACATGTTGATTAAATAATTAATAAATGATTTGAGCAGTTAACCACCAGATCCTCCTGTCAATCCTAAAGATGAAGGGCATCTCGGGAACTGCACTCCAATGGTCCAAATCTTATCTCTCGGGTAGGTCCTTCAGGGTGTCGTGGAGGGGTGAGGTGAGGTGTCTAAGACCCAACATCTAGCCACTGGTGTGCCTCAGGGCTCAGTGCTGGGACCACTTCTCTTCTCCATCTACATGACATCACTAGGATCTGTGATTCTGAAACATGGCTTCTCCTATCACTGCTACGCTGATGACACACAACTCTACCTCTCATTCCAGCCTGATGATCCGACGGTAGCCGCTCGCATCTCAGCCTGCCTGACAGTGTCTGATGTTCATGTGTACATAATCGCCACTGATGATCCTCACAAACTTCTCCAAAACACGCTTCTTCAGCGAGCATCTGTTTTAACACACTCACAGTACATTAATATTGACAACTACACAAATTCATTGAACAAGCAATCAGTGAGCCGAGAGCGCACACACACTGTTTGATTGTGCATCAATAATAACGGACTCACGCATGCCTAAGGTACGACTCCTGTGATCCCCTTTACCTTCATTACAATCGTCATCCATCAACGCTTTATGAGTGACACTGGAATTCTTTATCTGAGAGATGTTTGTGTATCCAATGTTCATGAAGCGGTTGTGTGTTTTCTGCTGGCGTTCAGTCTGTATTTCACACAGGGCGATGAGAAACGGCTTGGGCTGCTCCGAAACAATCACAGAATACGTACGGGAGGGGTGGTGCTTTGTTATTTTTAAATTAAGTTTATTAATAATAAATTAATGATTTATATTAATATATTTAAATTAATTGTACGTAATCTCGCGGCCCTCCTGGAGCATCACTGGTGCCCATGCCCCCCAGTTGAGAACCCCTGACTGGACTGCATTGATATAGATTGTACTTCTATTGTATTTTTCTTAATGGCTTTGCACACACACACAAACACACACACACACACACACACACACACACACACACACACACACACACACACACACACACACACTGCAGTCAGAAGCTCTAACTAGTGACCTCAGACACTACTAAAGCTCTACAAACATAACATGCTTTATATTTTCTTTTTTTCAAGATGAAATGAACATTTGGTCAATATTTAGGGATCATGTCTGTCTGAGCAATACGTTTATCTTTGCATAACTAAACAAACTATACTAACAGATTAAAATATGAAAATAACTGCCAGTGCTGGTTGCTTCTTTAGCAGTGCATGGCTTTGAATGTTGTATTGAACCCCAGCAGGGCCGGATTAACCATTAGGGTAACTGGACACTTGTCCAGGGGCCCAGGACATCTAAGGGGCCCTAGGCACCGTCAAATATTATGTCAAATATTATGTCAAATATTATGATTAAAATGTCTCCACGATCTGCTTTTGAAGAAATATCGTAGGATCGTGCATTCTATCAGTTTGCAGTTCTGCCGCCTCCGTCTCAACATACTGTACAGCGCGACGTATATCCACATGAAATGCAGAGGAACGGGACACTGTAGTTCATAAAAAATAATTATTTGCATGTGCTTTAAAGCCTTGCCGGTTAAACATGTCATTCGCTGCTGATGCGCTGTTCTAACGGCCGCTTTTCTGAGCGCAATAACGTTAACTTACACCCGCCGACGCGCACATGCACTAAAAGCCTGTATAACAGCGCCTGTTACTGGACTAAGTTATCTTTCGAGTCTTATTGCTCTAATACTGTCAAATACACACAAGGTTTACATAAACAAAGTTGGTTATGTCTAAAGTGAAAGAACAGTAGAAAAAAAGAAGAAGAAAATCTGCTTGTCAAATGTCGCGGGCAGATCTTAAAAAGACAGTAGCCCTAATAGTAAACATGCATCCGCTTGTCCTTAAAGGGATAGTTACCCAAAAATAAAAATGATGTCATTATTTACTCACTCACTCTAATGTTGTTCCAAACCTGTATTAATTTCTTTCTTGTGCACAAAAGAAGATATTTTGAGGAGTGTGGCAAACCGGGCGGTTGCTGGTCCCCATTGACCATAGTAGGAAAAAAACTATTATGGAAGTCTCTGGGGTACATTAACTGTTTGGTTACCCACATTCCTCCATATAACTTTTATTTTCAACAGAAGAGGGAGACTTATTTGGGTTTGAAACGGCTTAAGAGAGTAGGCTAAATTATGACAATTAAAAATTTCCCTGTTAATAAAACAACAAAATACAAAGAGCAAATCCCTCACTCTTGACTTAGAACTTTAATAGTAGCTTTAATAAGAATCAATGTACAATTTATACAGTGAAGTCTATGTTGTGTTTTATTTTCATATTTCATATCATTTAATGACTTTCTTCAATGCTGTTAAAGGGGTCATGACATGGTTTTTTTTATTTTATTATTATGTTCCCTTAGGTGCAATTATAGTATTACTATAGTTTTTTTTACAAAAAACTTTTAAAATGTAGTGATTTATGACCTTTTCCCTGTTTCTCATCCTCTGATTCAAACAGTCTGTTTTGGGGGTGTTTCCCCTTTAAGAGTTCAGTGTTAACGCCCACTGTTATGATTGGCTAACGTCAGTGCCTATGCATCAATTATTAACGCCCCCAGCCAGAACATTTGCGGATTCGGCGTAACTGTTTAGTAGCGGGTGATGCATGCGAAGCGATGGCTCTTGCAATGATAAAACCTTATTATGTTTGAGCCGGAATCAGAGGAAAATGAACATCACCACAACAACGAAGACTGGATCAGCCCGTGTCCACATGGAAAGTGAAACTATTTTGAATTAATAAAAAAAAATTAACCCGAGACACTTGAAAACGGATTATTGTTGCATAATTATCCTATAGCTTCATTTGCTAACAGTTTAACATTATTTAACTAATTCCAATGAAATGATAGGGTGTAACACGGACAAAAATGCATGCACAGGCCATCTTTGAAGATGCAGCATTGATAAAGGCAACATTTTTAATTTTCTATCACATGTAGGCCTACTAGAAAGGCGACATATTTTCAAGATTCTCTTATACAAATGTGTTTATATTAGCCATGGTAAAAAGTAAGTTTGCGTCGTCGTTATTGAGCCCAGAATAGTCGGCACGGACTTATCTTTGAGCAACAGTTTTCTGGCAAAGCCAAGCATCATATTGGGATTTTTTCCTCACAACAGTCATCCTTAAATGTATAGAACACTGCCGTGTCTGGGACGTCCGCAAAAAATAAAGTGCATCCATTTTTCCCTTACGACTGGATCTTTCAGCGTATTTAAAAAGTAGTTTAAAGTTTTAAATACATTACTTACAGTTTGCGTCGTCGTTGTTGAGCCCAGAATAGACGGCACGGACTTATCTTTGAGCAACAGTTTTCTGGCAAAGCTCAAAACAGTCATCCTTAAAATGTATAGAACAAACGCTTAAACTAACACTGCCGTGACTGGGACGTCTGCAAAAAATAAAGTGCATCCATTTTTCCCTGACGACTGGATCTTTCGGCAGCGTATTCAAAGATGTAGTTTGTCCACAGCCAGGAACAGCACATCTGCGGCGTCGTAATCTCCCTGTACACAGACCCACTCGCTTTCCGCATAGGGCTGTCCGTCGACTGAACACTTGTGAGGCGCGCGGCGCGCGGGCGCGACAACGATACGAAGTGAGCGTAGTTGTCTTGCGCTTTAAGCGTAGCTGTCTTGTGCTGGAGGCGGTCTATATGCAAACGCTGGTACGTCACTTCGTACCGTGACGTCACTTCTTACCATGGATCCAGAACGAGCTGTATTTAGAGCTTGATTAAATAAATGATTTGTTTATAATGGGGAGGACGTCTTAAGCTATGAAACTTGCAGGACGTTTTAATGGTACAAAGACCTCTTATATACCAAAAGATCAAGGCAAATTTGGTTTCTCATGTCATGACCCCTTTAAATACACATACTGTAGCTGAAAAAATAAAGCACTGTTTAAAAGCCTCTGAACTCTTAATCCGGCCCTGAACCCCAGTGTGTGCTTGTTCTGCTAGTTGGTATATGTGTGTGTGTGTGCACTCCTGGATAACAGCCTACTTACACTGATGTGCTTTGTAAAACAAAACAAGGGCACTCAGTAGATTGCTGCTAATTAAACAAATGAAGCTTAATTAGATGATACACAGCCAGTGTAATGAGTGCAGATCGACTGTGGTTGCATCCGATCATACATACACAGCCCTTCCCTACATTACACTAGGCTAAAAATTATATGTGAGATGAGTAATATGTCCAAATTCATAATATTCATAAACTGTACCCGGGTTACGTCTGGCGAGATTCTTATGTGCGTACGATAAACACTATTCTATCCCATGAGGCCACTGGAGAGGGTTTGTGAATGGCAACGCAACTAATGCTGGTAGAAGTCACATGATAATGACTGCATGTAGTACGTCCAGATTACACCCATACTCTATAGAACAATCTTTTTGGATTGATTGTAAAGTCCTTATTGAAAAGATTGACTTTCTCAGAGAGTATGTGACTTGTATGAATGCAGCCCCATTTACTCAGAAAGACTTTTTAGTCTTCCTTCTGTAAAAGAACAGATACAATATTTGTTTTACAGACACAAAATTATTATTCAGCTATATGATTTCTTTGAAGATTTAAATGTGTAAAGAGTGACAGACACTGGGGGATAATGGACCTATTGATGTTACAGTAAAGTCTTAATATCAAAGTCTGTGTTGCCCTCTAGTGGAGCATTTTAAATGTTCATGTCATGGACAAGCCAAGCAAAAATTCAAACATATTCTGAAACTTTTCATGGGAACGACTAAATCAGGACTGTGCAGTATTGGATTGCACCGTCCTGCAGAGTTCTAGCTGGGTCTGGAGCTGGGTCTGGAGCTGGTTCTGGAGCTGGAGCTGGAGCTGGAGCTGGTTCTGGAGCTGGTTCTGGTTCTGGAGCTGGTTCTGGAGCTGGTTCTGGAGCTGGAGCTGGTTCTGGTTCTGGAGCTGGTTCTGGAGCTGGGTCTGGAGCTGGAGCTGGTTCTGGAGCTGGTTCTGGAGCTGGTTCTGGAGCTGGTTCAGGAACTGGTTCTGGAGCTGGTTCAGGAACTGGTTCTGGAGCTGGTTCTGGTTCTGGAGCTGGTTCTGGAGCTGGTTCTGGAGCTGGTTCTGGAGCTGGTTCTGGAGCTGGTTCAGGAACTGGTTCTGGAGCTGGTTCTGGTTCTGGAGCTGGTTCTGGAGCTGGTTCTGGAGCTGGTTCTGGAGCTGGTTCTGGAGCTGGTTCAGGAGCTCGAACTGGAGCTGGTTCTGGTTCTGGAGCTGGAGCTGGTTCTGGAGCTGGTTCAGGAGCTGGAACTGGAGCTGGTTCTGGTTCTGGAGCTGGTTCTGGAGCTGGTTCTGGTTCTGGAGCTGGTTCTGGAGCTGGAGCTGGTTCTGGAGCGTGTTCTGGAGCTGGATCTGGATCTAGTTCTGCTTCTGGATTTGGAGCTGGTTCTGGAGCTGGTTCTGGAGCTGGAAGTAGTTCTGGTTCTGGTTCTGGTTCTGGAACTGGTTCTGGAGCTGGAGCTTGTTCTGGAGCTGGTTCTGGTTCTGGAGCTGGTTCTGGAGCTGGTTCTGGTTCTAGAGCTGGTTCTGGAGCTGGAGCTGGAGCTGGTTCTGGTTCTGGAGCTGGTTCTGGTGCTGGTTCTGGTTCTAGAGCTGGAGCTGGTTCTGGAGCTGGTTCTGGAGCTGGAGCTGATTCTGGTTCTGGAGTTGGAACTGGTTCTGGTTCTAGAGCTGGAGCTGGTTCAGGAGCTGGTTCTGGAGATGGTTCTGGTTCAGGTTCAGGTTCTGAATCTGGAGCTGGAACTGGTTCTGGAGCTGGAGCAGGTTCTGGTTCTGGTTCTGGATCTGGAGTTGGAGCTGGAACTGGTTCTGGTTCTGGAACTGGAACTGGTTCTGGAGCTGGGTCTGGGTCTGGTTCTGGAGCTGGGTCTGGGTCTGGTTCTGGTTCTGGAGCTGGGTCTGGAGCTGGTTCTGGAGCTGGGTCTGGAGCTGGTTCTGGAGCTGGTTCTGGAGCTGGGTCTGGTTCTGGAGCTGGTTCTGGTTCTGGTTCTGGAGCTGGAGCTGGGTCTGGTTCTGGAGCTGGTTCTGGTTCTGGTTCTGGAGCTGGGTCTGGGTCTGGTTCTGGAACTGGAACTGGAGCTGGAGCTGGTTCTGGTTCTGGAGCTGGGTCTGGGTCTGGTTCTGGTTCTGGAACTGGTTCTGGAGCTGGGTCTGGAGCTGGTTCTGGAGCTGGTTCCCCAGCATGGTCTTGCGGGGTCAAGTGTGAGTAGGCCAGTGATCAAGTCACCTTTATTAATAAAGTGCTTTTTACAATACAGATTTTTTCAAAGCAGATTTACAGTGGTGCTGGTTCTGGTTCTAGAGCTGGAGCTGGAGCTGGTTCTGGAGCTGGAGCTGGAGCTGGTTCTGGAGTTGGAACTGGTTCTGGTTCTAGAGCTGGAGCTGGTTCAGGAGCTTGTTCTGGAGCTGGTTCTGGTTCAGGTTTTGGATCTGGATCTGGAGCTGGAACTGGTTCTGGAGCTGGAGCTGGTTCTGGTTCTGGATCTGGAGCTGGAGCTGGAGCTGGTTCTGGTTCTGGAACTGGTTCTGGAACTGGTTCTGGAGCTGGGTCTGGTTCTGGAGCTGGGTCTGGGGTCTGGTTCTGGAGCTGGGTCTGGGTCTGGGTCTGGAGCTGGGTCTGGGTCTGGTTCTGGAACTGGTTCTGGAGCTGGGTCTGGTTCTGGAGCTGGGTCTGGTTCTGGAGCTGGGTCTGGGTCTGGGTCTGGTTCTGGTTCTGGTTCTGGTTCTGGAACTGGAACTGGTTCTGGAGCTGGGTCTGGGTCTGGTTCTGGAGCTGGTTCTGGTTCTGGTTCTGGAGCTGGTTCTGGAGCTGGTTCTGGTTCTGGAGCTGGTTCTGGAGCTGGAGCTGGTTCTGGTTCTGGAGCTGGGTCTGGGTCTGGGTCTGGGTCTGGGTCTGGTTCTGGTTCTGGTTCTGGTTCTGGAACTGGAACTGGTTCTGGAGCTGGGTCTGGGTCTGGAGCTGGTTCTGGAGCTGGTTCCCCAGCATGGTCTTGCGGGGGTCAAGTGTGAGTAGGCCAGTGATCAAGTCACCTTTATTAATAAAGTGCTTTTTACAATACAGATTTTTTCAAAGCAGATTTACAGTGATAACAGGAAATCAACAGCAAATCAACAAATATAGTGTACCACACATCATATAATTTCTCCACACATATTATAAAAGAACAATCCCACACCTGACGGAAAACTTGACGAATTTCTGGACCTTTATACGGAAACAGCCAAGCGACCAAAACCACACAAAGTTATCATTTTGAAATGTGTAGCTACTGTTTGTTAGATGATTCCCAATTAAAGATGTGCAAACCTCACAAGTCAACTCCTTAACTATTCATTAAATAACATATCGGGCTTTTTAGGCACTCACAAAATATGAAGACATATTATACTTATAATCCTCAATTGTTTTTGTCTTCTTTTATTTGGGTGGCTTAATGTTCCCTGTTGGGGGAAACAATTCCTCAACTGAGCAGTTTCTCGTGCAGATGAGCGTAACCTATGGGAGTGCAGATAGTGAAGCTCATGTGATGTGTGGTGGGCTGCATGGGCTGAAACCATGTTGAGTGTGGACTGCAGTCATTCAGTCTCAGGTGTGTTTAGTTTTAGCTCTCCTCTGCATTGAGACACAGGGCCTGTGTTCAGAGCCCATCACTGGACACAATCACCTCCGCTAATTACAATCCCCCGCCTTTTACTCAATCCACGTTTAACAACACATGTTCTTTGCACACGCACACTCAATCCCTGGTGACTGCTTCCTGTGGCAGGGCTGACTTCCCGGCTCATATTCATTAACCGCCATACATCATGCTGGTGTGTTTTCTTTCCTGAGGGATTTATATGGTGCCTGATTTACTTTACTGTGACGTGAGCAGGTGTGAAACACGTTATGACAGTCACAACACACAACATGTTCTCAGCAGCAGTAACATTTCACAAGTTCACACCTGCAAATAGCCAGATAGAGTAAGGTAGTATGCGTATCAGCGTGCTGTCCGAGGGGAGGGCTCCGAGCTCTACTTCTGGTTAGGAAGCTAACCAGGCGAGTGTGAGGAGACGGGGTGGTGGAGGGATGCTGGGATGCCGGATTGAATCAAATATGGATTTGAGGTGTTTTTGGAACCGAAAACGTGTGACAGGGCGGTTGGCGTCATAGATGAAGAGTGGGTCAGATGGAAATTTAGTATTTCTAAAAGTAAATGAAATGGCTAATATAAACTTTTTCTTTTAAAATATAAAATTTCTCAGTTTGTCTGTCTTACATTGTTTAATGAAGTAAGAGATGTTGTTGTCGTCTAGCACTGATACATCTCTAGTTGTGGGATGGATTTTTGGGTTGAAGCTAGACGTGATGGACAGAAACCATCTGAGAAAAGCAAAAAGGCCCAATATAAACATTGCGTCGATAGTGCGGGCTGTATCGACGGCGGAGTAGCCTCGGCGGAGAGTGGAGATACAGTGGTGAGGATGAGTAATGGGTTTCCTGATGTCTTGGCGGATGGGTTGGGTTCTTTGGATGCCTTTGATAAGAAGGGATGTTTGTGAGCTATTTTGGAAGAGGGTGAGGGTGATAAAAAGTTTATGGAGAAATTGGATTCTGCTTAAGTTACCCTTAATGGAGGTTCTTAATGCTGTTTAGATGAGATAGAAATGAAGGTATAGTGAGAAGAGACAAATGGGGAAAAGGCAGGCTATGAGGTGAAATAACTTAAAGCATCTCCAAGCAGTCAAATCAGATTGTAGGGTTCCAGGGGAGACGCTGTCAAGAATGTGGTTGAGAGAGGTGTCAAGGAGAGTTTTCAATGGGTGGTTTATGGGAATATCAGCTCTGGATAATGAGGTACTGGGGCTGGTACTGGGTCTGCCTCTCGTGCCAACAGCTTGAATGTCTGAAAAGCAAAATGAGAGAGAGAAAGAGTCAGCTATTTGCTTTTTGGACATGGGGACGTGTTTGGTAGTTATGATAAACCCTTTCCACCATCACTCATGAGTTTGATGAGGCGGTAATACATTTAATTTGACTTGATTATTCTGTTGCAAACATCTCTCTCTCATCTTGTTTTCATTAATAATAAATAAATAAATATTCCATGTTGTCATCTATTATTTGTGTTTTTATGATATTGAGATATTTCAGTTAGGTATTGTTTCAAAGTCATAATTCATGACAACACTATATCCTTCAAGAAACACAACATTTCAATCCTCAAATGCGCTGAAACATGGTTGGGTTGGCATGAGATCCAGCGGGACACACCAGTAAAGCCCGGCACACACCAGTAAAGCCCGGCACACACCAGTAAAGCCCGGCACACACCAGTAAAGCCCGGCACACACCAGTAAAGCCCGGCACACACTCGGCCCGATCTCTACAGATGTACTGCAGAATATCTGAGCAGCCGTACTTACACATCTCTAAACACGGTTCTGCAGTGTTCACCATGATACATGTGTGATGTGTTGAGGACGTTTCATCACTATCACATCGATGTGTGAATAATCTTGGTTTAAAGTTGGGTAAATCTTTCATTGGGTCCCAATGTCTTCCGCACACTCATTTCTTCAACTCGTGTCCTTAGGGAAAGATGATGACTTTACCGTGTGCTGTCCAGGTATTTGGCTCAGCTTAGATTGGGTTTTAGGGCAGAGAGGTTTCCAAGTGTTGAAATATTACCGCTCACCTCCAATAAAGAAAAGGTCATTTCCTTAAAATACTTCATTATTCTTTGTAAAATCAGCAGCTCTAAAGCTTGACATCCACAGGTGTGAGGACACAGTTTATTTATCGCTCACCACGTCATTATGACTTTGTTTCAAAGGCAGACGTTTAGCAGAATATTCAGATATATTTATTTTCATTGTAATAAAAAACTACGACCAGGGACAAGATCAAAAAAGGACAAAAGCTTGATAAAACTACAATAAAAGTGACATAACAATAAAAAAGTATATATATACTGTATACTATTCTGAAGCTATACAGTAACTTTATTATGTCTAATTTTAGTCATTATTCAAAAGTGACGGCCTTGTTTGAGAGTGAGTGAATAATGACAGAGTTCCTTTAAACTTTTAAAAGTCTGCAATCTTTTTTCTCGCTCTCAATTTCCATTTATAGTTATAATATATGACTAATATTGTATACAAAAATATTGGACCATTGATGTCAATTGCAATGACATATTTGAGAGAGCCATGTGTAATGTGGTCAGCAGGGGCGGTTCTCAGGTCAGTGGATATTCGGGGCTTTAGCACAAACTAAAATTGGGTATTTTTATTTAAAGGAATTAATTAATTATAAAAGCGATTTAAGGGAATAAAGAAAAACAAAGGCTTATTGGTATTAGTGAAATAATTTAAAATATTTGCAAATAATTTTGAAGTATGCATACATTCTCTCTACATGAATTAAGGAAATTATAGCATATTTTAAATTCAAAAAGGCAAAATTTTATTTAAAAAAAAGTTGAGTAATTTGCACCACCGGATACTGTCGGTAGTTGAACATTTCTATTGTAAAACAGTTGTCAAATATTAAATGTTTATCTACTTACATTTGACCAGGTATTGGTTCACTGTGAACATCCTTCTGTGAACGGTACGCCTTCTTTAATCATTCTCATCGCTGAGCTAGACCGCTGAACTTTAGTCATCGTAACGACAAACAGAGCGCTGCGTAACGGATCACAAGGTAAGGGCTTTATTAAAAACATTCGGGGCTGGCGCCGCCCCTGTGGTCAGATATATTGGAGAAGCTGTTGGGTTACACGGAGCCTTTAAATCTCCTCTGTAAAAACTAATCCTCACTTTAGATGAGCTCACAAAAATAGTTACCTGACCATACATGACTACTAAATGCTTCATAACTACCTGAATTAATCATGAATTACAGGAAGAATGCATGTTAATAACGCATTGCGTTATGAACACAGAGTAACAGTTACTCCTAAAAAATAATATATATAAATGTACATTTAAATAGTTTGTTAATCATTTACTTACACTTTCTAATTGATCTTATCAACTGCTGACAGCTCCTAAATAAGTGGTTTGTAATAATGTAATACAAAATTTCAAAATGATAAATTGATTATTAATAAAGTATGAAAAAACAATTACTAAACACGTTATAGATATGCTTATAAATCAAGAATAAAGCATTTATAGCTGTATTTATAAACTGCTTATAATGTACGTTAATGCTTTATAAATGATGAATTAACCATTCACAAATGCTTAACTAATGATTAATAGCGTGCAGTTATTATAAAGTGTTATCACCACAACACTGATTTACAACACTGACTTCAGATTTACAACAAGATTTATTCCTGAAACTCAACATTTTCTTAACGATGCGCTATTAGCGATACATTCTATTTCCACTATATCCAAGTATCAGTTATTAGCAATAATAGTTGTTAGATGCTATGTATAAAGACTGGCAGATACTATGTGCACCCCAGTATTGTTGTACAATAACAGGATGCAATAATAACATAGAATGTAAATAATTATATGTATTAAAATTATTAAAAGGATGCCAGCCTTATTGAGACAATATGCCTCCCTACACCTAACCCTACCCGATAAATACTTTATTATTAAACACTCGTTAGGCACTTTATTTCCACTTTTCAAATATTTGCTTCATTTTTATTGAAAAGAAATGCCTTTCCGATCTGATCTGTGATGTTAAAGGGGAGAAGAGCGAGTCTGGCGAAAGGCAGATTAAACTCGATCGCATCAAAAACTACGTTCGTGCTTTTGTAATCTTGTGGCCCAACCAGGCATTGCTGGGCAGAGTTATTTAACCCTCTGGGGTCGGCATGATTTGCGCGGTTTTTTCACATAGCAAATTAATAGATTTAAAATCTCCCTCTTTCGTTAATAATGTCCTACACTACTGTCTTGAAATGTTCAGTCCGGCGTTTATTCTGTCTGGAGTCAGATTACTTATTTCCTATATTTCTTCCATTTTTGTGTTAAAACTTACCAAAAAGCAACAGTTCTCCAACAGTTCATCAACGGTTCATCAACGGGCCGATACGAGACATTATTACGGTGAGTGTATTTCGCTTGGATCCGCGGTGTTGCCGAGCCTCTGGGGGCTTTTGGACATAATTGGATACAGAACTGATTTGCAGAAACTCAATATCTGTCAGCCCTCGGCTTGTCAACGGATGAAGCTCTCCATGTGACAGGTGTTTGAATATGTTCATACAGCGTCCATCACACGCACACACACACACACACACACACCGACGGCTCCCGCTGACCGTATTGTAAGAACGAACGCTCGACTGCGAGATTCTGCGCCGCTGCACTGTAATAATAGCCAGTCTGTGTCAGTGAGGCCATGCAAAAACAAATTATCTGGATGATTAATGAATGAGACGAACAGTTCACAGACTGTCTGCAGAGATGGGACTCCCAGTCACAAACCTCAAAGCTGACATTACCCGGGCCGTGTAAACACTGTTCTCTCAGGGCCCCCATCAATCTGACACGCTCGGCCATACAGCGCCTGCTATCTGTGTGTGTGTGTGTGTGTGTGTGTGTTACCAGCGCAGGATATAGTAGTGTCCATTCATGTTCTACACGTCAGGTATGCCTTTGCTTGGCTACTTCTGATATGAGCGCTGCTGATCGAGCTTTACGAGCTGTAAACAGAAAATCTCAATGACAGCGGGAGAAAAAGGGGCTTCTATGTAAAAACAGTAGTAAATGCTGTATTTCAAACATTCATGATGACCATCACCATCCCTTATTAAATACTGGAGCCATAAGTTCGATTCAGCTCCAGTAATGATGGAGTGCAGTAATAAAATATGCAATATAAGAATAAAAGCTGTAATGATCAAAGCATGTGCATGTGAACCACTTTTGAGTGTGTGTTTCATTGTTTCCTGAACTGTTTATAGTATGTCACAATGTATCACAGAAAAACTGAATGCAAAACTACAGGTTTAGTTATAGATAATGTAGCCAATCATGATCAAAAATAATAATAATTGGCCAATCAGGACCCTGACATGGGCAGATACACAGACATGAAATAATGGATTTGAGTACCAATTATTTTAGCATTTTACTTGTATGCTATGTTAAAAGTTTTGGTAAGAATTGTTTTTCTTTATGTACAAAACAATATGTAACAATATTACAGTGATAATAATATTAAACTCACTACACTTGATTGACTATTTGTGCAACTGTCACGAACACACACAGGAACAGGTAGATCCAAGAGCAGTATACTTTATTAAAGGGTAATCCGTACTCACAAGCAGTCCAGGCAAGGGTCGAAATCCAAAAGGCAATCCAAAAACACAAGACATAAACAAGCAACAGGAACGGAAGTGTGGGGACAATATACAAGGACTCCGTGACAAACACTGAAACAGACAGGGTATATATACACAAGTGCAAACAAGGTGACGAGAAACAGCTGAAGGAAATTAACAATCAGTGACAGACAGGATTATGGGAAATGTAGTGAAAATGCCTAGACACCGTGAAAACTGAGACCTCTAATGTTAAACCCAGGGAACCACCAGACACTGTGACAGCAACACATTGTATGACTGTTATCCGAGTGAAGCACGTCTGAAGGATAAGAAGGGCACTGCTCAGCCAAGGCCGCTCACAGCGACTGAGACACAATGTGCTGGCAGTTTCACTGTCCTGGATGAACACGAATCCTTCTTGAAAGGAAAAATTACACAAGAATGAGAAACACTCATTCTCCATACAGTACCTTATAGTTAAGCAACATTAGTGTACAAAGTGTGTTTCACTAAAGTCTCTTAAAGGCTCTTAAAAGTGTGAAATTTGCTGATATTATTACAAATAACTTGTGTATTTGTAGAGGTTGCCGTAAAAACTTGAGTACAGGTTACTCAATTTTAAAAGTTTAGGTAACTTACAGATTTAAGTTGAGATTTGTAAGCTTAACTCAAACAAAACAGTTCTTTTAACATGACTGCTTGTTCATTTTACTAGAGGGATGTGTGGAAACTGATTGCCTTAAATTTCTCAAGCAAGTTGTACTCAAAATTCTAAGTGAGAATACAAAGACAGACAACAGATTTGGCACAACAGTAGAATGTTTATTTGCTCGATAAAACAATGTTAATTTGAGACATTAGTTAAGACATGCCCGTCAACTTGGCCTGCCATTTTAGAAAAAGAAAAAAACACATACTGCACTCAAGGGAAAAAAAAGAAAAAGACAATAAAAAGATTAAGTGAATTAACTTCACAATTCAGTTTTCAGACCATACAAGGCAAATAGAAAAATTAAAAATTGAAACCAGACATTCATTTTTCTTGCATTATCAATGCAAGTTGCTTTTTACCCCCCTTTTTTCAATTTTACTTGCTAAATTGTGACTTCAGAAACAAACATTTGAATAAATGAAATCTATGTGTTTTGTGATCTACACACACACAAAACTATAATTTGTGCCGTGGGCGGTACCATTAGCATGGGGGTGTGGCAGTGGACTAACTTTACTATTTCATTGATGTAGCTGCTTTATTTACACTGCATGCACGCTGAGGAGAAGTTTAAGGGGGCTTTCACACTGGTAGTTTAGTTGGGAACAGGGCACGGTTTGCATGAATAATCGTTAATGTGAGCGCTGTCATGCGGACCCGGGTGCGCACTGGGGTACCGAACCCGAGACTACCTGGAGGAGGTGGTCTGAGTTCGGTAGAATGTGGAAGCAACACGGACTCGGGAGCGCTCGTACAGGAAGTAAAATGACCTGCGCATGCGTTTAGCTGATTATTATGTTTTTAGTTAAATATAACACATGTAAGGGATGATGGAGTTGATGATTTACCTTAAATAAGACGAGCGCAAGTGAGCCTGCAGTGTATTTGCGCATAGCACGTGAAATCAGGGAAACAAATTTGGAAATCCACTGTATCCTCAAAAGAATTTGCAAGCAGCAAAAGACCACCTTATGCGACACACACACACAGTAAACATGTGTTGGTCCCTCAGCTGCGCATAATAGCACCACATTAATAAAAAAACACAATATATTGACCCGCGTTCTGTTTTCTATCATGCGTCGTGCACGTTTGGGATTACGTAATATGCACGCAAACGCACCAAGGTTCGATAGAATCAAGTTGAGTGTGAGACCAACGCTGCAAGGGGCGCCGGGAACAATCGTGCTCGGACCGCAGCAAACAAGCACAGTGTAAAAGCCCCCTTAAAGACGGAACACATAAATAAAGAAAAAAAGCAACTATCCATTGATAATGTAACTGAGAAACAAGAAAATTTTGACCGGAGAAAATGTGAGAATACACCGCAAGGCCAGACGTAGTATTGAAGGAAAATTAAAATTGAGCGAAAGTACATAGGAGGGCGGAGGCAGGCTAGTACAGAACCTTTCCTACTACAGTTCTCTTTAAATTTCTCTTCTAATAAAACTCTATTCTAAAACCAATTTAACATCAAGTAAACTTAATATGGAAAAAATATGGATTTTCTTTTCCATTTTCAACAATAGGAAAACACTGAAGTATCTGTAAAACAGTACTGAACTACTTTCTTTAGAGTTCTCTCTATTCACTCAAACTCAAACAAAATAATAGCATCATGGCTATGATCTATTACTGCATCAGGCGATTTTTTCAGTGAATGGATTTTAGACTTGAGTGACTTGTGGCCAATGGACAAAATCACTCTCTGTATGAAGTTGAATGTGCTCTTCAGTGCTTCAGTTTAGAGCATAAATTAGTCCAAAGATCAAACACATTGCTTGTGGAAGATTTTCAAGTTCATCCACAACCATTGTACCTTACAAAATTATTGTCGTTGTTGTGGCATCTTGATGGGGAGTAGAGTATGCCAGGGAGTAGGGTACGGTTGCAGAGTCCTCGGGAATCACTGTTAGAATATCTATTCCAATGTGGGAAATGTCTTCATTGTCATTACAGTCCTAAAAATGGGAATAGCATATAACAAATATGAGGTCAAAGTAAGCCACAAAACCTCTTTTTTAAATGGATAATTCACCCAAAAATGAAAATTCTGTCGTCATCATTATTTTATATTACATAAAGAAATGAATGAAAAACATTTGAAAAAAAGACAATAGATTTTTTTATAGTTTTAATTTAAATAGCTGGTCTTCAGTTTTATTTGTCTTTTCATGAAGTGGTTTAATGTATGTATTCCTCCCTGCATCCTCTGCTGTGTCATGTTTGAAAAGGATAGTTCATCCAAAAATATAAATTCTGACATAATTTACTCGCCCTCAAGTTGTTCTAAACCTGCATGAGTTTCTTCTGTTGAACTGAAAAGAAGATATTTCGATGAATGTTGGTAAACCAGACAGTTGAGAGTAGCCTTTGACTTCCATAGTAGTAGGAAAAAATATGGTTGATTACCGACATTCTTCGAAATATCTTCTTTTGTGTTCAGCAGAAGAAAGAAACTCATGCGAGGCGAGTAAATGATGACAATATTTTTTTTCAGATGAACTATCCCTTTAAGAGCACATACTCTCATTAAAATGTGATACTAAATTAATAACACTGTATTATGTCTAAATTTAAATGCCTTTACAAACAGGACACAGCAGTGGATGCAGGGAGGAATACATACATTAAACCACTGCATGAAAAAGACAAATAAAACTGAAATATAAATTAAAACGATCAAAAAATCTATTGTCTTTTTTACAAATGTTTTTCAGTCATTTCTTTATGTAATATAAAAGGTTACTGTCTTACTGTCTTTTTTTCTTTAAACTCTTAATTTATCTTTCACTTTCTTTTCTCTATCCCTTTCTTTATTTCATTGTTTTTCTTGCCTTCATAACTTGTCTTGCCATATCTCAAAACCGTTTAAAGAACAGTTTGCCTGTTAAATAAGAATCACATCAGAAAAGAAAATACTTACAAAACATGTCTTGTAAAAATCGGTGGGGTCCTCCCCGAAGAGGAGTGGCCATGAAGAATGGCCATTGTCCCGCATTGATGTTGGATTTCTGCAAAGTTATAAAAATGTATATTGAATATAGCACTCATGACACTAACACAACACAGAGTAAACAACAACAGCAAAAGCAACATTAATTTTGCTATCGAAAAATAATTGTTATATGTCGAGGAGCTTACGTCATTTTCAATCTGCAGCAGAATCTTCTTACTTGAGCCAATGTCTCTACCTTTAGCCCTTAAGATATCGATGAAACGTGGAGTGAATCTGTCCAGTTCTTGAAAGAATTCAGTTTGCAGGTTTTGCCAGATACAGGACTAAACTCTGCCAGGATCTAAAAAAATAAAGTAGGACAAACTGACATTAAGCAATCACTTTTCACTGAAATGTCCAAGTATGAATTAAACATCAAAAGTGGTTAATGATCAATTACAATTTGCTTTGAAAATGTTAAAGATTAAATGAAATAGGAAACCAATAAAGACAAGAATATTTACTCACCTGACTCTGTGTTAAGAGGGCTGGCCACTGTATTCTTCTTCACAGCAGGCTTCTTCTCTATCAATTTATTTCTACGCAAGGCAAATGTAGAATTCATGTTCCACTGCATGAATTTAAGTCCCCAAAATAAGCATACACAAAATAAAGACAAAATAAGTTAATAATTGCTTGTTAGTTACGCGTAACTTAATCAATGCACGTGTTGTTCATTTCCATGTGAAAGACCCGTGAGCATCGAACGTTCTAGAAAGAATGTTCGTGAAGTAACATATAGGCCGCAGTTTTTTACATAATATTAATGATAACCACGAACTTACAACCGATTAAAATAGCTTACAAACTGTAAGTTACATAAAAACAGTGTTTAGTAAAAATGGATTTTTGCAACCTAAGTTAGCTAGTAAGCCACTGGTCTCAAGTTTTCCTCTTACTGCACAATGAGCAAATTAAATTCTGTTTAAGTTAAGTTTTTATACGCAATACAATGACATTTAGGTTTATAAATAGTTGTTAAAGAGCATACCTAGTTTTGCTGCCGCATCCCGAACACGAACTGAAGATCTTCATCGTCGATGTCGTCGTCTTATTTTCAAACCCAAACCGTCCCAAATAATTGCGCATGCGCGAGACGAAAATGCATTTAAGAAATTTAGAGTAGCAGTTTCGTCTGATGCTGAAACTTAACCAACAGTCAGTAAATATATCAAGCTCTGTCAATAAAAATATTATGGGTTGTGAAGCAGCAGCAGCTGATGGGCTTGCTATAAGCTTTAATCTAGCTAGTTTCCCATATTTTAGCGCAAAGGAAAAAAAGATTCAGAACACATAATAAATGAATAAATACACATGTACAGTACACGTGTGTGTATATATATATATATTTGTTTTTTATTAAAATTTTAAATACATTTATTTATTTTAAATACATTATTTTATTTTAAAATATATATAATTTTAATATATATATATATATATATATATATATAAGTATGAGTCATATAAAAGTATGTATCTGAGTATGTAAAAGACCCCACAATCTACTCTGTCTCTGAGCACTGTTCAGAGCTGACTCTAGAGGGCGCCTAACAGCACCACAGTCACAGATCTTTCAACAGAGAGTCAAGACCGTTCCAAGCCAGCAGAGGGCAGCACAATCGTGACGGTGCTCATCCAAAGCATCGGAGCGAGCGCTCTAAAAGATTCTGGGACCAGCATCACCCGCCGTCCAGAACTCCAAGCCCAGAAAGCCAGCCCTGGAACCCCTCTCGACATGCTACTGGTAAGCCCAAGCCTCATCGCACACCAGAAAAACACAGTGCATCCACGTCGGAGACAGCAGAGATCGTGAGGATGCTGAAAGAGTTTCTTCACAAGAACATCGCAAGAGAGACAAGGACGAACCAGACATCTTATGTCTAAGCATAAGAACTGTAACCAACACCCTGTCTGACTGCCATCTGCCTGAGCCAAGCACCACGAACACTGCTCGTCCCCCACAGACTACAGGGCTAGCTGTCACACCACAAAGTGACAGCTCCACTCCAGCACCACAGCTGACAGCCGCACACCCGGCACGAAACAGCTCAACACATCACACCTGGGACCAACATCACAAAGTCCCAGGAAGTGCTGTTCCGGCTAGCCGCCCCCGCAGCAAGCCACACGTCCCTCCCGGGGACAACCCACCAGACATTGTTATCAAATCGCAACCCATGAACCTTGCTGTTACATCACCAAATAGCAGCTCCACTCACTCCCTCCATGTGACTGCCCCCCAGAACACTGTTTGTCAGTCACCAACTAGTGAACTCATTGTTGCATCACAAACTGACAACACCTACCATTCACTCCGGCTGACAACAACAGCCCCGGTGCCACAGTTTCTGGAAACCTTCTTGAAAGGGGGGTGACCAGGGAAACCCTACCTAGCCTGCACTTTGGAGAAGGAAGTGAAACTTGAAGCCTTGATAGACACAGGAGCAGACCTCACTGTGATCTCATCTCAACTTTTCAAAAGACTCAAAGTCGAAGCTAAGAGACAGAATCGAACTCTTGAATCTCACACTTGTGAACTAAATGTGCATTCATACAGCCAAAATAGCATCCGGTTTGAACAGCTAACTCTAATCCACCTGTCAATAGGTTTTATGTCGCTGACTCACCCTGTGTACGTTTCACCAATGAACACTCATCCACTCATCATTGGCAAAGACCTGCTGGATCGTTTCGAGCCCTTACTGGACTTCAAAAAGCGAACTCTTTGGGCACAAGTGGCCAGAACCTCTCCCCATCCAGTCACACAGGCCACCCGAGCCAGACTGTCAGATCACAGAGGTCACGAGACTTTCCACAGAGCCAGACGGTCAGGTCACAGAGGTCACGAGACTTTCCACAGAGCCAGACTGACAGGTCACACAGTTCATGGGAACTCCCACAGCCAGTCACAACGACACAGACTTAGCACCAGGTCAAGTTTCAAGTTCGCTACCCTGCACCTTCCAGCCCACAAAAGACTTTAACAAATGCTGCGCCAAGGTCAAGCCTGACCTGCAGCCACATGACCAAACTCATGCCCGCGCCAAGCCTGGCGCACTAAACGGAACGCAGTGGTCACACCCGACCCACCCACCCGCCCCTCACAGTTGCAGCGACTACACACTGCATAAGACTTTTACAGGCTACACTGCCTAACCCTGTGCCGCTTACTGCAACACCCAACATAGCGGACATTCAGGCTTCTGTCACCACAACAAAGACTTTGCATTGCCACCCGCTCATGCCCCTCCTACCACCCTCGCACGCCGTCTAAGCTCACTGACAGCCAGTGCCTCAAACCGCTGCATAACATGCACACGCTGCATGCAAACAACATTACGTGTTCTGCACCTGTTGACATCACAGCGCAAAAGCTTGTGATGAACAATTGCAAAAGGGGGGTCATGCCAATGTTTATCTATGACGCATCATGTGCGGCACAACACAGCACCAGAGTCACTGACGAGACATTGAAGCAAGCGACCGGCTGGCAGAAAGATGTGACAAAACATGGGCCAAGGCGAGCTAAACCTTGCTGCCACCCACAAAGTAAAAGAACTGCCCTGTCCAACCAAAGACAACCCTCGTTTGCCTCTTCCTTCCCTTTCTCTCTCTCTCTCCCTGTCATCTGTACCAGGTTGCCACTGTGGCTCGCCATGCCGTGCTGTAAGCCATCCAGAGGACAGCTGCCACCGAGAGAACAACTGAGACTCCTGATCACCGACTGCGGAACCTACACTCAGCGAGTGCATGGTCGACGCATCCAGCCCCGCCCGATCTACAGAGCACACTACCCCAGCACCGTAGCACCATACATCTGGGCAAGTGCCCAATGGACAGAGGACTCCCTCTCTCATGCCAAGGCCAAGGTCGAACACTTGCTCAACCAACTTAAGAAAGTGACTGTTACGCAATCAGGACTCCTAAGCACCAACCACCGCACCAAACGGTTCCTGGGAGCGTTGCTCGGAGCCGTAGCTGCCGCCAGAACTCTGTTTAACATTGGTATGTCCAGTGTCAACGCAGCGAACCAGACTGTGACTCCATGAAACCGCTGTTTAATATCTTCCAGAAAGACTTTGCCCAGACTCCGCTGATTACAGCGCTAACGACAGACATGCTGTGGGAGGTTAGCTCCTCCAATGACAGCCTAGCCCCACCGTACCTGAAACCCTTAAGCCTTGTGCGAACTGTGCTGGCTTCCAGCATCACCACGCCAGCTGACCCTTTTCAAACACACACCTTGCTCACTCTCTGGGTTGCGCCACCCCACTTCACGTCAACCCCGAGCAGAGAGAAGTGGGCTTTCTCCTAAACCTACCCATCATCGAGTCAAACCGAGCCTACAGGCTCAAAGACATTGTCAACATCGGGTCCTGGAAAAGCAGTACCCAGTTCAAGATATGCACTCCAGACGTGGTGGCCTACCACGACAGCGACACCCTGCTGTACCCGGCCCCAAACCTGCACGGGTGCACCTTGACCAAAGACATTCACTATCTCTGCCCTAGCAAGCCCTTCCCCAGAGACAACACTGAAGGAATCTGCGAGTTGCAACCCCTGGTCAGCCACACACGCTGCCCTGCTGAAGTTAAACCTCGCACACAAGTCACAGAAACACAAACAAAGATTGTAGGTGAACGATGGCTGGCTAACACACCTGCGCACACAGCCACTGTCATTTACGAACAGCATGATACAACCAGCCGTGTCAACCTGCTCAGCCAGAGCATGCCGACTCAAGTACCGACAGGTGCCATCTCACACCTCGGTAACCGGTCATGGTACCATCTTCCGAGCAAAGAGTACCAGACAGCACTGGAACTCCCATCCTTTAAGAACTACAACGTCACCTTAGATCCAGAAGGAGATCTCTGGTTTGAGAAAAGGGGGTCCCAACTCACGAACATTGCTCCTGTCAACACAACCCTCCAAGCCTGAATACCACTCACCTGTGTCCAAACCTGGGCCGCAGCTGATACTGTTGTATCTTTCCAAGGTCACCGACCACGCACCGACACTCGTCTTGGCCTTCACCCTGTGCCAGACTCAACGAGATGTGAACATCCAGAGCCAAGCTCACAAAGCCGTGTCGGCGGTTTCTCACAGAACCCCACACATCGACCACCTCATCCTCATTTGAGCTGAACCATCAGCCCAGCAAACCACCTGTCATCCATTGTGCTAAGTTGTTGTTCGATGAAGTCCATCCCCTGACTTAATCGAACAAAAAGGGGGATATGTAGCAACATTGACTATTGACATCTGGTCAAATTAACGAATCAGTGATTCTCACACACACACCCAACATGGCTCACACCAACATGTAACGTGACACCCAAACATTCCTTTGCTTTAGAAGCACACACACACACACACCAAGACACCCACGTGTCTTGCACAGAGAAAAAGGACTGCTAAATAGTCACTCTTAAATGTAATAAATATATCCCTTTTTGTGTTAAGATGTGTTTATAAACCATAGGAAAGCATATATATGTCCAAGTGTAACATTAATCGAACTTTAAATGTCTATACTAATGCATAATAATCAAACGTTGTATTCCTAACCGTAACCTGATGTGTTTCATATCATTTTAAATCTTAAGACCTAACGGAGTTGAATCTCGATAATAGACTGCAATGATATGATTATTACTATATGAATCCTTTCCAGTCATAGGAATTACTAAAAGCCCTATCATAAATTATACAGCAGGGGGTCTCTTCTCGACAGGAAAAAGAGAGTTTCCCGCTTTCGAAATGCTGAAGGTGATTGGCTGATCACGCCGAACGAAGGCGTAACCCATACAGTCTTTAAAAGAGAGAGCCAAAGCTCCTCCCTTCTCTCTCGTTCCCTGCTCTTCCTGTCGTCAGCATGTGAAATCTTTGGTCAGGAACTCCTTCCAGGAGTTCCCTCCACTTTTATTTTCTTTATAAAGTTTCTTTTGTTTCATTTTCAAAGTCTCCTTGGTTCGTTTCCACCTACGAGTCGAACGAACGAAGCCTGAATTCCTTCAGTAACATATCACTTCCACAAGAGGCCTTCTTCAAAACTCGCGCCCTGTCCGAGGAGACACGAGCGCGCGCACTCTGCTCCGAGAACACGCGCAGGCTGGACACAGCTCGTGCACACAAACGAACTTTGCAAGTATTATTCACTCCAACGAGTTTAATGTTTTAAGGTTTGTTTCGATTGTTGGCTCTCTCAAAGGTCTGTAATTTTTGCTATTCCTATGATCATTTGTGATTTACTTTCTCTTTCTCTCTATCCCTCAAACCGTGCGCGAACGGCGCGCGTCACTCTTATGTCCCTGCCCTCGCTCTATTTCTCTCTCTCTCTCTCTCTCTCTCATCTGTATCCGTTTTGTCTTGTTTGTTAACTGTAAGTAAATGTACATAGACATATAAACCGTGTATTTTGTGGAGTACTATATTCTATATTCTGTAGTTTTGCATTTATTAAAACCATATATTATAAATGACTGGTGACTGTTTAACGATTGTAAAAATACAAAGTCAATGAGGTAGATCCGAGCTACCAGCTCTTCTTATTTACTACATTACGTAGTTTTAATTTTATAAACACAGGAAAATTAATGTTCACGACCAGAAAGTTAATATTTCTTGGAGTTTATAAGGGATAACTTTATAGAGAGATTGATAGATTGATCTTTGATGGTTTTTGCGGGACAGACACCTATTTGATCATTACATGAATTTCCCTTAAAGGTTGTCTCATAATCGAAATTAAATAAGATTATTGATATATGAATGAGGAATTATAAGACGTTGTGATCGATTATTCATATATTCATATAATCTATACATTTTCAATTTCGATAATTTAATGTAACTGTAATATGCAAAATATTAATCATATTCATGATTAGTTATTAAAATTCCCTATGGATCATTTGAGTTAATTCATACGGACCCAGAGTCCGAGGCATATACGCTACACTGTGGTGACTGGTACAGATTACTGGTCTGGTACGGATTATCAAGAGAACACTGTGGCGACTGGTACAGATTACTGGTCTGGTACGGATTATCAAGAGAACACTGTGGCGACTGGTACAGATTACTGGTCTGGTACGGATTATCAAGAGAACACTGTGGCGACTGGTACAGATTACTGGTCTGGTATGGATTATCAAGAGAACACTATGGTGACTGGTACAGATTACTGGTCTGGTATGGATTATCAAGAGAACACTGTGGTGACTGGTACAGATTACTGGTCTGGTATGGATTATCAAGAGAACACTATGGTGACTGGTATAGATTACTGGTCTGGTACGGATTATCAAGAGAACACTGTGGTGACTGGTACAGATTACTGGTCTGGTATGGATTATCAAGAGAACACTATGGTGACTGGTATAGATTACTGGTCTGGTATGGATTATCAAGAGAACACTGTGGTGACTGGTACAGATTACTGGTCTGGTACGGATTATCAAGAGAACACTGTGGCGACTGGTACAGATTACTGGTCTGGTATGGATTATCAAGAGAACAGTGTGGTGACTGGTACAGATTACTGGTCTGGTACGGATTATCAAGAGAACACTGTGGTGACTGTAGAGATTACTGGTCTGGTATGGATTATCAAGAGAACAGTGTGGTGACTGGTACAGATTACTGGTCTGGTACGGATTATCAAGAGAACACTGTGGTGGCTGTAGAGATTACTGGTCTGGTACGGATTATCAAGAGAACACTGTGGTGACTGTACAGATTACTGGTCTGGTACGGATTATCAAGAGAACAGTGTGGTGACTGGTACAGATTACTGGTCTGGTACGGATTATCAAGAGAACACTGTGGTGGCTGTAGAGATTACTGGTCTGGTACGGGATTATCAAGAGAACACTATGGTGACTGTACAGATTACTGGTCTGGTACGGATTATCAAGAGAACACTGTGGTGGCTGTAGAGATTACTGGTCTGGTACGGATTATCAAGAGAACACTGTGAGACTGGTACAGATTACTGGTCTGGTACGGATTATCAAGAGAACACTATGGTGACTGTACAGATTACTGGTCTGGTACGGATTATCAAGAGAACACTATGGTGACTGTACAGATTACTGGTCTGGTACGGATTATCAAGAGAACACTGTGGTGACTGATACAGATTACTGGTCTGGTAAGGATTATCAAGAGAACACTGTGGTGACTGTAGAGATTACTGGTCTGGTACGGATTATCAAGAGAACACTATGGTGACTGTACAGATTACTGGTCTGGATTGGTACAGATTACTAATCTGGTCGGCTCAGATTATCCACAGTATAAAATCTACAGAAGAATACTGACCGTCATGCGGAGTCAAAATAAGATACACCGGTGTTTGCCAGATGAGAAGTTTATTCTATGTATTATCTCTTTTATTTCCTTTTATAACAGTTTTAATGTCCTCTGCTTTTATTTTGTGTCTATTTTCTATGCAAAGCTCTATGAATTGTGTGATTTTCATATTTCCCTTCTATGTAAAGCTTTTGAATAACTGTTTGATTTTTCCTTGCTTTTATTTTGTGATTATTTTTATTCATCTCTATGTAAAGCACTTTGAATTGCCATAGTGTATGAAATGTGCTATATAAATAAACTTGCCTTGCCTAGTCCACTTCCTCACTTTATTCACTTTGCACCCGTAGTGTCAGTGTGCTGCAGTTTAAGTGGGGCTATTGTGTTTAAGTGGGGCTATTGCGTTGTGTGCACAGAGAGAAAATGAGTAAAGATGTTTTTTGAGTAGGAAATAAAGAGTTGTTATAAACCTCACGGCTCATGAATACTGTACAAATATAACGTAACTACAGTGACACGTCAGACATTATGGGGAAATATACCAACACTCTCTGACCACAGCATCATTCAGAAGAACACGGGTCAAAGTTTTCGGTCAGGGTCTCTTTTATCAAAGTGTGTTTTACCGTCTGACTGCATGAGTCGAGTGTGTAAGAGTGTCTTGGGCAGGACTAGCGCTGTAGTGTGAGTTTTCAAGCCACCAGGGAGAGTTTCCATTCCCACAGTGGCAGAGGTGATGTCAGAGTACGCCATGCGGAGAGTTTCTGAGAGATCTTCAATACGCGGACACCCTCTAGAGCACACACTGCACAGTGCACTGATCCAGTACTAGCCAGTGGGTACTAGCGATGACCTGATCAGCATTTATGACATTGAACCGATTTCTTCTTCAAATCCTGTTTCTGATCATTCAAACTTATGTAAGTGATATATCAACTCTCGATTGACTGTTAACCCCTTACAAACTGAAGGCATTTTTAATTATTTCACATCAGAGCTGTCTCCTTAAAGTCCCCCTGTGGTGAAAATCAAGTTTTTGATGTTGTTTATGTCTATGTGGTGTTTTTAATATGCTTTCAGAAGAAAAAATACATGTTCAAATTCATAAGTCGACAGCATTGCTGAGTTTTTTTCTCCATAAAAATCCAGTGAACCAAAGACAGTCTCAAAAACACGGTTTGAAATCGCTGGTGTTTCTGAGTTAGGATTAAATATGTCATTTTGGTGATCAAAGATGAGTTTTAAGGGATACAATTATTGACAACAGGGTGTTAAAAGTAATGACTTGTAACTCTACATAAAAAATAGATTTTGATCATGTTTGGAGGTGATTATGTTCCTCAGAAAAAAGTATGCAATGTTGATTATTTTTATTATTATTCATGCTTGACATGATGCCTATTAGACAGTTTATATGACAGGTCATAAAATCCATTTTGGGCTATTTCACAATCATGCATAACTAACTGTAAAGCAGCTTTGAAACAATCTACATTGTTAAAAGCGATACATAAATGAAGATGACTTGACTTGACTTGATATCTCAAAGCAATCAAAAGTTATGACTTTTGGAACCATGCTAGCTGAAGTCCAAAAACGTCTCCGAACAAGTGTTTTGCTGAATATAAGAACTACTTATATGTGTAAACGCCACAAAGCACATACTATTTATAATTACATACAATAAGATCCTGGTTGATGAGTGGTCATCTTCAGTGCTGAAGTCTACTGTATATCTTTAGCCAATTAGCAGCATGCCATGTCACTCCATGGAGATTTTCTCAAAATCTTCGTATCATGATGTTTTGTGTCAGGGTTCTGTCACTTCGGTCTGGGTTATATTCTGGTTATAACAGAGCACAGAGTACAGAGCTCTGACATTCCCAGTTTGTCCTGTGTTTATGTTTAGTCTGGTTTATTGTGGGCACATGGCTTGTCTTGTATTCCTTGTACCATGTGCTCTCCTGTCAATTGTCTAGCCCCTCCCATCTCGTTACCTGATAATTGATTAATCTTCCCCACCTGCTTTGTTTGTTACCCTCTTTGTTTGCTCCCTATTTAGTCTTCCTGTGTTTGCAGTCCTGTGCTGGTTCGTTGTCTATAATCCCTAGTGTTTCCTGTTCCTGCCAGATGCTTGTCTTGTTTTCCCCCACAGGGAGTTTTGGTTTGTAGTTTTGTTTTATGTATTTACTTAATAAATATCATTCATCAGCACTTGAATCCTCACTTCACTATTGTACCAATCCGTGACAGTTTTGTGTGTGGGCTCGCTTCAATGGAGACAATCTACTCTAAATACAGATGTGCTATTTACTATGAAGGGCCTGTAGCTGGCCGTCTCCTGACTCTGGGTGTTCAGTAGTGTTTGAGTGAAGGGCAGTGGCTGTGGCCGTCTCCTGACTCTGGGTGTTCAGTAGTGTTTGAGTGAAGGGCCAGTAGCTGTGACCGTCTCCTGACTCTGGGGGTTCAGTAGTGTTTGAGTGAAGGGCCTGTAGCTGTGACCGTCTCCTGACTCTGGGGGTTCAGTAGTGTTTGAGTGGAGGGCCTGTAGCTGTGACCGTCTCCTGACTCTGGGTGTTCAGTAGTGTTTGAGTGAAGGGCCAGTAGCTGTGGCCGTCTCCTGACTCTGGGTGTTCAGTAGTGTTTGAGTGAAGGGCCAGTAGCTGTGACCGTCTCCTGACTCTGGGGGTTCAGTAGTGTTTGAGTGAAGGGCCAGTAGCTGTGGCCGTCTCCTGACTCTGGGGGTTCAGTAGTGTTTGAGTGAAGGGCCAGTAGCTGTGGCCGTCTCCTGACTCTGGGGGTTCAGTAGTGTTTGAGTGAAGGGCCAGTAGCTGTGGCCGTCTCCTGACTCTGGGGGTTCAGTAGTGTTTGAGTGAAGGGCCAGTAGCTGTGGCCGTCTCCTGACTCTGGGGGTTCAGTAGTGTTTGAGTGAAGGGGCCAGTAGCTGTGGGGCGTCTCCTGACTCTGGGGGTTCAGTAGTGTTTGAGTGAAGGGCCTGTAGCTGTGGCCGTCTCCTGACTCTGGGTGTTCAGTAGTGTTTGAGTGAAGGGCCTGTAGCTGTGGCCGTCTCCTGACTCTGGGGGTTCAGTAGTGTTTGAGTGAAGGGCCAGTAGCTGTGGCCGTCTCCTGACTCTGGGGGTTCAGTAGTGTTTGAGTGAAGGGCCAGTAGCTGTGGGCGTCTCCTGACTCTGGGGGTTCAGTAGTGTTTGAGTGAAGGGCCTGTAGCTGTGGCCGTCTCCTGACTCTGGGTGTTCAGTAGTGTTTGAGTGAAGGGCCTGTAGCTGTGGCCGTCTCCTGACTCTGGGGGTTCAGTAGTGTTTGAGTGAAGGGCCAGTGGCTGTGGCCGTCTCCTGACTCTGGGGGTTCAGTAGTGTTTGAGTGAAGGGCCAGTAGCTGTGGCCATCTCGTGACTCTGGGGGTTCAGTAGTGTTTGAGTGAAGGGCCTGTAGCTGTGGCCGTCTCCTGACTCTGGGGGTTCAGTAGTGTTTGAGTGAAGGGCCTGTAGCTGTGGCCGTCTCCTGACTCTGGGGGTTCAGTAGTGTTTGAGTGAAGGGCCAGTGCTGTGGCCGTCTCCTGACTCTGGGGGTTCAGTAGTGTTTGAGTGAAGGGCCAGTAGCTGTGGCCATCTCGTGACTCTGGGGGTTCAGTAGTGTTTGAGTGAAGGGCCAGTAGCTGTGGGCGTCTCCTGACTCTGGGGGTTCAGTAGTGTTTGAGTGAAGGGCCTGTAGCTGTGGCCGTCTCGTGACTCTGGGGGTTCAGTAGTGTTTGAGTGGAGGGCCTGTAGCTGTGGCCGTCTCCTGACTCTGGGGGTTCAGTAGTGTTTGAGTGAAGGGCCTGTAGCTGTGGCTGTCTCCTGACTCTGGGGGTTCAGTAGTGTTTGAGTGAAGGGCCAGTAGCTGTGGCCGTCTCCTGACTCTGGGGGTTCAGTAGTGTTTGAGTGAAGGGCCAGTAGCTGTGGCCGTCTCCTGACTCTGGGGGTTCAGTAGTGTTTGAGTGAAGGGCCAGTAGCTGTGGGCGTCTCCTGACTCTGGGGGTTCAGTAGTGTTTGAGTGAAGGGCCAGTAGCTGTGGGCGTCTCCTGACTCTGGGGGTTCAGTAGTGTTTGAGTGAAGGGCCAGTAGCTGTGGCCGTCTCCTGACTCTGGGGGTTCAGTAGTGTTTGAGTGAAGGGCCAGTAGCTGTGGCTGTCTCCTGACTCTGGGGGTTCAGTAGTGTTTGAGTGGAGGGCCTGTAGCTGTGACCGTCTCCTGACTCTGGGGGTTCAGTAGTGTTTGAGTGAAGGGCCAGTAGCTGTGGCCGTCTCCTGACTCTGGGGGTTCAGTAGTGTTTGAGTGAAGGGCCAGTAGCTGTGGGCGTCTCCTGACTCTGGGGGTTCAGTAGTGTTTGAGTGAAGGGCCAGTAGCTGTGGCCGTCTCCTGACTCTGGGGGTTCAGTAGTGTTTGAGTGAAGGGCCAGTAGCTGTGGCCGTCTCCTGACTCTGGGGGTTCAGTAGTGTTTGAGTGAAGGGCCTGTAGCTGTGGCCGTCTCCTGACTCTGGGGGTTCAGTAGTGTTTGAGTGAAGGGCCAGTGGCTGTGGCCGTCTCCTGACTCTGGGGGTTCAGTAGTGTTTGAGTGAAGGGCCTGTAGCTGTGGGCGTCTCCTGACTGCGGCTCGGCTCTGGGGGTTTTGGCCATGTGAAAGGACGCAGGTTCATACTGTGCTGCGGTGGAGGCTGGTTTCTGGTAATTAAGGCCACTGGGGTCGTGAGGGGTGTGGGGCTTTGGATAACTTACACGTTTGTGTACACAGAGGAGCACTGTGTGAGTGTTTCTTCAACTGTGGCCACTTTGGAATTAAACTAGTGATCGGGTACAATGTGTGTTTAAAATAATGTTTTTATTACTTAATCTGTCAACATACAGGTCTCTTAGAAGGGTTTTGTCTTTTTCTTTCTTTCTTAAAGTCACCAGAAAAGTACATGTACTGTGTATAATTCACTGTAGTTTATAGCTGAAATGAACATCAGTCGCAGCAAAACAGAGCTTTTTTTCTCCTTTTCACACGTTCAGTTTATTGATTAATAAAGAGCTATTTTTATTATAAAGAATTGCTTGCCCAATACTGTTATTACATCACAACCATTTTACCATAGTGCACTAATTGTAAACCTATTTGTTATTACATTTTGATGTTTGCATCACATTATCAGCTCCATACAGTATGTCTTTTTTTTATGAGGTAGTAAACTTGCTCTGTAGGTAACCAGAAATACAAACAATCAACTTTTTAAAAATGGCCAGATTCACTGGCCAGATCACTGTAATCTGTGCCGGATAAAACATGCTTTTATTGGCACTCACTGGACTTTTCACATGGGTCACATTGACGCTAAACGTGTGAGAAGAGACCAGAAATGTCTGCACAGCCAAAGGCACATATGTACAATGAGCCTAGATTGCAAATAATATATTGTGTTTGGATTGTTGGAGTAAAATGGCTGACGTTTTGTTAAAGTGGACCTATTTTCCTGTTATCTCTGTAAAGCTGCTTTTAAGCAATCTATATTGTAAAAAGCGCTAAATATATAAATGTGACGACTTGACTTGCCTAGTTTTCATTTGAGGTTTAGCCGTAAAACCGGGCCTGCCTGTATAACACACTTCTCTTCTTCTGAATCAGTTTCAACCACTTTTCAAGATGCACATGGAAATTAGCCTGATCGCTGACCGCAAATGCTAATATGATCTTATATTTTATGTTTTTGAAAATGTTGTATATTTATGTTGCAAATGAGAATTGACAAAATTATTGAATGTATTTTGAGTCAAATAATTAACTTGATAATAAACAGCTTTTATTGACTTTTACATTAACATGACGTGTTAAGATTGAAGGTAAATATCATATATTAAGTTAGGTGTCCACCTTAGAAATAATCACCACATTTATAATGAACATTTAGAATATTAATAATATCATATAGTAAAATATAATTTGTATTGATACTACTTTAAATCTATATTAAATTATTGTCGGATCTCATTCAGTGCTTTCAGATTATTTACTTTTTTAAATAATTTTGTTTCTGTATTTTTAAAATGTAAATTTAAGTATTTTATTGAAGAAGAAAAAACAACAGAAAATAGTACAAACTTTGCTAAAGTATTTGTTTTGAACAAGAATGAACTTCGACATGATTAAAAAACATATTCCTTTGGCTAAAATGTTGAGTGTTTTGCCCCATGCTGGTTTTTCCCGTGTGGGAGTAAGACACCCATCTCTCCACCTCATACATTAATACACTTTTAAACAAACAAACAAACAAACCACTTTCATGATGTTTTTGCCACACGATATCTGTTGCTCCATCAATGTTAAATAAAAATATATATATTCATACACACTGCAATCATACACGTTGGGAGTAGTGTAAAGCACATTATGGCATGCCTTTTAGCCTCATTTTACCCTATGGGTCAGAACACCCCTGAACATCTAGTGTATTCTTCCTGTCACATTTCTTCATGTCACATGAGAAAACATTTCTTGGAAATATATACAAATGAATCTGCAGTTCATTGTAAATAAGCAGGACATTTCTGGTAAATCTAAGACATTCTCATTTCAGACAGGATTGCAGCATTTGAGCACATCTGTTGTAAATAATTGAACATAAGAGATGCTGAAAGCATGAGCTATGAAGCTTTTAGAGCTCATCACTCAGTTCGGAGTTGGAAAGCAACAATGGCTTCAAAATCTGAATTCACTCTGCCAGTGTATAACCATGTGCTAAATTATGACGATGATATGAAAAGCTGCTGTAAGATTTTCTAAGAGTCTTGGACTCATTAAATCAGTTTTTTCTTCTTTGTCTGCTACAAACATATCTCAACAGTAGCTGAAGCTCTTTTGCCTTTTAAAATGTGCGCCAATCTAAGCTAAAATAAACTAAAAAGGACATTATAAGACGTAATTAGGGGGGGGGGGGGGGGGGGGGGGGGGTGTAGTAAAATGGCATTTTCACAAGATGTAAAATAAATCTCTGATGTCCCCAGAGTGTGGTGTGTGAAGTTTTCAAGAGCTCGTGTGTGTTAGCACCTCACGCAGATGTAACAGGTTGATTGATTGTAGCGGTGTCAATCACGCTCTCTGGACCAATCAGGGCGGAACTGCTTGCTATATGGGCAGAGGGTGGGCCCTCGTGACACTCGATGTTGTTAGCGTCAGAGGCGCACTTCCGCTGTGGGTCCTCTCGCGTTCGTGGTGCAGTCACGGTTATCGGACAGGTAATATAACGTGGCTAACTTTTTTTATTTATTATCGCGAGATTCGGACTTAAGTGCGTTCCAATATGCCTACTTTCCTACTATATAGTAGGCGAAAACAGTACGTGAAGGAAGCAGTACGTTCGAAACATCAGTATTCATAAAAGAGTAGGCGAGAAGTTCCCGGATGGCTTACTGCTTCCAGCCAGATTTTTGAGTGCTCAACCGATGGATACTCTTCTATCCCAGGAGGCCACGCGAGGGGATACATCATTATCAAACATCACGGAGATCAGCGACGCGCAGGGGGTTTCAAATGTGAGTAAACACGGTTTCTTGTGTTAAAATTGCATGTGTTAAACTACTATAGAGTAAACGTTTAACTGTTGAAGGTGTAAAGGAGTTAGACAGTATAGTATGATTGTGATTTGGCTGTAAAAACACGTTTTATTATGGTATAACGTTAGCTCTAGCTGACAGGAGCTCCAGTAAGGACACGTAAATTACGTCTCTAACGTGGATTTACATAAACCATAAACATCTTAAAGACGCTTATTTTAAACGTCTATTTACATCTGACAGGAAAATCTTTTATAAGTATTGCAGAAGAGCACATCACAACATGAAATATACATCTGAGTGATATGTGTGCTATTATGTAGAACATATCTATAAAATAACTGAACATAAGTTATCTATTTTATTTGTCCATTAGTTGGCTACTGTTGATAAATTGAGGAACATCTATGTTGGATAAAAAGTTAAAACAACCTCAACATGTAAATGTAGTGTTGAGCTCATAAATCACAGAGGTTATGGGAGTCTTGTCTGGATGTTACAGGGACAGAAGAACAGATGTGTGTTTGAGGGACAGAAGAACAGATGTGTGTTTATCCCGGTGGAGAGAGGCTCATGAAGCTGAAGGCTGTCATCAAAGGCTTTGAGTGAGTATACTACAGAAATTAATAATAATTTAAATATTAAGTTGTAGTTTATTTTAATTATTGTAATTTCAAACAGAGCTATTACAGCATCTTTCTCATTCTTGATTTCTGTGCATTTGCTGCACAGCTGTTGTGGTGGAGCAGGACCTGCAAGGAAAGATGATGGCGGCATTTGTGGAAAAAAAGCGTTCTTGTCTGCTAAATAATACTGAAATCAAATGACATTGTGCTGTCAAAACTACTGCTTTTGTGTTATGTTTGTGCATTTTTGTAGGATCTGAAAATGTCAGCAGACTGGTGTGAGCACTGAGGATGAGGAGCACAGAGCCAAATCCTGGAGATCGTGCCATGGACGAGACCCTCCATCACTCCACCGGCCCTTATGAGTCCCTCCATCACTCCACCGGCCCTTATTGACTCAGATTGTGAAGCACAACACATCACGCAACAACCTCCGGCACTCCGGCACGGCTCACCTCTGCCGGTCCGCTGGTTCATCAGAATAAAGCCGCAGAAGGGGAACCGCTGTGTTGAGATGGCAGTAGATGTGGTTCAGTGCCTGTAGCCTATATACATGATTGTAGTTTGAATAAAGCTTTGTTTCATGTGTTGACTTGCATTTGTTTATTGTGTGATGGTGACTTTCATTCATTCATTTACTCCTTTATTAATATTTATCATTGTTGTCAGTAAATCAAATATCATTATTTAATTAATTGTTTGAATGAAAATGTAGATATGTTCACAATATACACATCTAGAGTGTATTCATATGACATACATTACATTTTATTTGTTTTATTGATTTTTTTCAGTAAAAAGTAATATAATTAAGTATCGGTCAGTATTTGTCACGGTAAGCCACTTTTGCTTGTGGGTGAAAATGTTTGGATATAAAATAAAGAAATTAACACATATTCAAGAGATGACAATTTTGGGATTTCGTAATAAAAATAAATAATATCGTTAAGGATAAAACGGTGGGTCACATAAGTAGGGTTAAATATAAGATCTTAAATCAACCCTAAATGTATTCTCAAAATAAATGGGCAGCAGTTTCTTTAAAAAGACCATAAAATGAGCAAGTTTAATCAATATCAAGATATTTACAGATAGATGAATTAAACGTGTCGTTCAAATCTTTTAAGTTGTTGCACTTGTGATAATGCGTCGTAGGTCACATGATAACGTCAACATGGCAGATGTCCGGTTCGCATTCATACTTAACGAGATTTGGCTATAAAGTACCTACTCTTTTAGCGCTCGTTAAGTAAGTACTTATTGAAATTAAGTACCTACTCATTGAGTATGCGGTTTGGAATGCAGCCTGAGTGTCTGATTGAGGTGGTGCCAGCGTTTGGAGAGGATAAAACACAAGGGAAGAGAAGGCTGGGTGTTCTCTCTCCATGTTGGCTTGTTGTTTCTTTGTCTTCCCCCGTCGATCTGGTGTGGTTTCTCTCCCGTTGGGAAAATGTTTGTAGAGTGTTGCAGCTGAAGGATCATCGTGAAAAAAGAGGAGTGTTGCTTGTGGGATCCGAGGGCAGTTTTGAAGAGTGGAATTCGTCGCCTGGACTGGAAAAGAGTGAGATGAGTGATTGACAAATTGAATCTCATAAACGCATGTTTTCTACACTAAATTGGATACTGGTTTGGAGTGCTCGGATCACGTGGTACACATCGCACTGAGTGAAATATACTGATTCCTTGTCGATCTCTTGCCTCCTCCTTGACCATTGGAAACCGCGAAGTGAAGCCCGCTTGTAGTGGTGAGGAAATTATTCACCACATCTGTCCCAACTCTGACTATCATCGGCTCTTCAGATCGAGACCTCTGGGTGAGTGTTGGCCTTATTTTGCACTTGAAGAGTGGATTTGTAGTGCTGGAATTGACGTTTCCCATCACGTTGCATGTTTGGAGTTGGACTGTCGTGCGTGTGTGGAAGATTTATCTTTTATTGCCGTGCACTCCCCATGTGTCATGCTGGTCTACCGTTCATCATAAGAGCCTAGTAAGATCGATTGGAAAAGCCCCCGTGTGCACACTACACATAAGAACTGGTTACCTCTGCTTGAAGTTGTATGCTGTCTGTCCCAGTGAAAGCCCTGCTCAGCTTGCGACTCTGTCCCCGGCAGCACACGTGAGAACTGTTTACTTCTGCTTGAAGTTTTTATGCTGTCTGTCCCAGTGAAAGCCCTGCTCAGCTTGTGACTCTGTCTCCTGTCACCCATGTGAGAGCTGTTCACCTCTACTTGAAGTGTTGATTCTGTCTGTTCCAGTGAAAGCCCCGCTCAGCTTGTGACTTGAGTCTGTTGCAGCCCTGAAACCCACCTGTATGGTACGAAGTGCCCGCCCTTTACAACCCACGTGAGAACTGTACATCTCTGCTGGAGGTCCTGATCCGGCCTGTTCAAAAAGAGTTCTGCTCCGCCGACGACCCTGAGGTTGCTGTGGCCCGGAGGCCCCTTGTGTGGTGTTCGTCACTTACCACTGTGAGTCTGGTACTAGTGTCAGGAGGAAGTGAGCCCTGATCCACCTACTCACCTGTGATACCCACCTGTTCAGTACTTACCACTGTGAGTTTGGCACCAGCGCCAGAGGGAAGTGAGCCCTGACCCATCTACTCACCTGTGATCCCCACCTGTTCAGTACTTACCACTGTGAGTTTGGCACACGCCAAAAGGAAGTGAGCCTGACCAACCCACTCGCCTGTGATACCCACCGGTCCATCACTTACCACGGTGTCGCCTTGGATTCCTGGGAAGAGGAAGGAAGATTAGGATTTTCAAATTACTTTTATATATTAAATAAAGCTTGTCATTCTTTGTATTCCTGTCTCCTGCCTCCTCCTTTGACACGCTCCTCAGGGTGATCCTGGTCCAGGGGTGGGTGCAGTCTGGCTTGGCCCACCTCGACCTGTGACATAAAACATGCATGTAAACATGCCGGATTATAGCCGAGGGCTAATTTCCATCCGTAGTCCCACGGGCTAGAATCACACAGCTCACAAAAAGGCTCACAAAGACATTGCAGAATACAATTTACATCTACAGTCAATTTATAATTTAGCTAAATCCTATATACAATATTCACACAAGACTACATTCAACTTTACAACACTCATCCATATACACATTAAAAAATAGAACAATTCAAGAAAAAAAAAGAAAAAAAGATAAAACATACTAATGTGTGCAACTTTGATTTGCCCATAGCCATTTCTTCAATTGGACCTTAAAAGAGCTATATGTAGTACATTCTCTTAGTGTTAGAGGAAGACTATTCCACAGGTTCCCACCCCGGACAGACAGGACCGTCTGACTGAAGGTGGTGCGCCTGTGAGATATTATCACGTCTCCTCTGGTAGAGGCTCGCGTGGTCCTCAGAGAACTGTCTTTAAATTTAATAAAATCTTTCAGAGGTGGCGGAGCAAGAGAGTGAAGGACCTTGTAAATCAGACAGACCATTTTCAAGTTAATCATATTTTGAAAATACAATAATTTATGTTTTTTTAGAACTTGACAGTGATGGTGGGATAACAGTTTTTTTATCTAATGTTTTTAATAGTGATGCACCGAAATGAAAATTCTGGGCCGAAAACCGATACCGAAAATTTAGGATGTACTTGGCCGAAAACCGAATCTGAAGCTGAAAATCGCTTCTTTTAAAAAATTTAATATATATTTATTTATATTGCTTAATTTTTAATGGATCTGAAATGAAAACTGACAAACCAATAGAATAATCATCAAACTTTTATTACCACTAACAGTTACATAACAAAACCTAAAATATTTTATATATTATATATATTTTATATTACATGAGGCACACGCGCGCGGTCTCTTGCTCTCTCTCTCCCTCTCTGCCGTGCACGTGCTACACGGTTTGGAGCACAGTCTCTGTCTCGCGGGCCGCGCTCGCTCTAGATTCCGGAGATTTTAACTCATTCGCGGGCATCAGTGAGCCGCTATCAATATGCGGGAGACTCCCAGAACTTTCGGGAGACTTGGGATGTCTGTATTTCTATACTGAAATAATATCGCCATAATAATTATTGATTTTTCATTATGCAATTTTTTTGGTGCCCTCTCAGCTCATGCGCGGTGGTGGGAGCGCCGGCGCTGGTTGTCCTCATCTGAAACTTTAAAAATACTTCCATACCGCTGACATGCTCAATCTTTGCAGACGCGTGCAAACAGCTCGCCCGTGAGTAAAACCTGCTTGAGCACGGAGGGGAGGGGAGGGGTGGGTGACGAGTGACAGCTCGACCGTGAGTCTAAAACCCAAGCGCTTGCGCGCGGATGGGAGGAGCGCGGTTAACATTCATTTTCGGTTGACATTTTCGGCTGGCTTTTTTATTTCGGCCCGAAACCGATAATGCGATTTTCGGCAACCAAAATTTCGGTGCACCCCTAGTTTTTAATGCCTTTTTATATAGACTTTCTATGGTTTTAAGTGTTGTGGGGCAAGCAAGAGACCAGGTAGTCAGACAGTAATCAAAATGAGAAATAATCATCGAATAGAAATATGTTTTAGCAGCATCTTTCATCTTTCTCATTGCCTAGAGGCCTTGTTAGTGTTGCAGGGGCATTACAGTGGGCGACGTCTTTTGCAGTGTTTCTCCTGCCGTCATCAATCCGATCAATCCAATCCGACCCCATGTATGCGGGCTATTTCTGTTTGATGCTCATTTTTTATCTTATTTTGTTTATTAAGTAACGCTGTGGACGGTAGAACGTGTGACAGACAGTTACATGAGAATAAATTGCGAGTTGTAAGATGCCAATCGCCTCCATGAGTCTGTCTGGCCTCTGCTATAACTTTAGCTGTGAGCTACCGGTATCCCTATTTTTCTTCCTGACAGGGAAGAAACCGAACCCTGTTAAAAACCCCAGTATTCGTCCGGATTCGGTGCATCCCTAGTTAAAACAGAGTCAGACAAAGCTGGAGAGACTCAAGAAGAAGTGACAACATGTAGAAGCAACAGGACGTCTCTGAACGGTTAGTTGATGAGTTTATGTTGCTGATATGGAGTTAACTATCTTCAATTAGCATATTCTATCATGGTAATCTATAAGTCGCTCGTATAGGAACTGTTGTGAGATGCACACAGAGTGACTTTCTATTGCATGTGAAAAGATGGATGCTAAAGTTTGAGCTGACTCACAAATGTGCTCGACTACAGCAACTCTTCCTCTTCTCAACATGGACTGCGTGTTCAGGGGGCGGGGCTTATGTACATTATAGGGTTGGTGATGTCATTAACCCCCGGAGGAATGTCGAGTAGTTCCTACCAGTCGTTTGTTGTAGTCCTTTTCTTTAAAAGCAAATATCTCCCTTTGCTTTGAACTTTGAGCGTTGTAACTTTGCAGATGTTGTTTATGCTCAAAAGCAACATTACACAATAACTGACAGATCAATAATAGTATTTATCATATGCACGTAAAAAAAACTATTTTTTGCGTATAAACTGCACGTGAAATAAAATTGGTGCTATAGATACGCATTTTCATGAGATCGGGCTGAACAGGACAGGTATCAGGCCACTGGCAAGGGCTGTTGACTGCAAATGCATTTTTCCATTCCACTGCACTGCTTTTCCAGTGTTTTTCTACGTAAACGTGCTAGATGGATGTGTTTGACCATTGAAACAATGGCAAACATTGTGGTAAAATAGCCTTTAATGGTGATTATAGAATAGTAACAATCCATCAACTACCACCCAGGACATCTCCTAGCCCACCCTACCACATAAGCAGAAAGAGCTGTCTCTAGAAGGAACAATATACTTAAGTCTTCTTTTTGGGCAAATATCCATCAGACTAGTGATGTAAAATAATCATTGTAGTCTTTAAATATTTGCTTAGTTACCTCACTTAATCATATTCAGATGTTAAGCTGCCTTGGAAGCTTGGTAGCCTGTCAGCAAGTACTACTGTACAAAAACACTGTCTGGGGAACAAGGTAGCTGCGTTCAGTTTTGGACGGAGCCAGAAGTTAAAATTAGTATGCTAGTGAGTTGTCCAAATGTAGCCAGTGTTGCACTGCTCTATTGGAGCCCGTAGGGTCCTGGCTGTAGGGGCTAGATCAGCGGTTTTCAATAGGTGAGGCGCGCCTCCCCGGGGGGGCGCCAAAGAGCCACAGGGGAGGCGCGACACGCAAAGAAAAAAATAACTGTATGCAGCTAAATTGGTCGTGTAGCCTATTAGCTTTAAAATTAAAATGCATCGTTTCCTTGTCCCAAGTCAACAGAAGTCAGCATTAAGGGAGGAGACAGTCACAGGACCCAGCAAAAAACGCAGGAAATATGATCATGAGTAGGCCTATTTAAAGTTAGGTTTTATCTGGTCGGGGTCCGAGGCTGCACCTCTGCCGCAGTGTGTGGTCTGCAAGGAGGTGCTAGCAAATGATAGAGACTAGGCTTGCTACGATTGTCGGTGTCACCGGTGTTACGGTGTTCAGTCACAACACCGGTTTCATCACTTGCCAACCGCGGCACCGCAAAAAAAAAAAAAAAAAAGTTTAAAGCGTTAAAAATATTTAACGCAATTGACTAGCGTTGTATTATCATGCTCTTATTAATATGCTTTTAAACCGTTTTTAAGCGCGACAAGACTAAAGAGACCGCGCTGTAAGTCCTGCCTATTACAAACACACACACGCACACACGACCCAAAAGACGCGCGTCAGTATCGAGTTCTCTTTCGGGCTGGAACAAACCATAACACATACAAATTATACCAAAATGTCCGTTTTGTCGAGTGTCCTCATACGAGCAGTCTTAAATTATTTAAATAAAGTCTTAAATGAACGTAGAGTTTTGTGAGGAAATGGGACGCGTGTCAGATCGCGTCTCTGTCAGCAGCGGCTGGTCTTAAGTGTCAATAATGTTAATCAAAGAACAAAGGTAAGAGAGTAAATGACTCACTCAGACCCGGCGCCAGGAGGATTGTTTTACCGGTAGCCTATAATCATGAATGCACTCCGCTATCTCCGGGAGAACGGCTTCTTCACGCAAAAGAAAAACTCATGTCATGAAGCGCAGTGAAATTCAGCGCCCTATGTGGCGTTGATGGATCGAGGTTCGTTAACACTAACTAAGCTATATAACTAAACCATATAATTCTAATATGACTAAATTATATTCTATAATTAAATAATAATCGAATATAAAAAAATCGTGACTAGCCTACAGATCAAGGCTGCAGGTGGAGGACGACTTGTGTTTATTTCTCTCTGGAGTGCAGCCTCGCATCGAACACCTCTGCGCATCAAAAGCGCGTTCCCACTGATAAGGACGATTAAATTGAAACGCGTGTTGTCTTGAATGCATAAATTGATTGGACCATATGGTTGATGACGCTCTTGTAGCGCAAATGACATGAATTGCGCATTTTGTTTTGTTGTTTAAATCTGAGGTTTTAGGTTGAAATAGTAAAAAAAAATCGTTAAAAAAAATTCATGAAAATATGTGAATCTGTTTCGATCTGATAACATGCCTTTTAATGCCGTTGACTGTTAAACGTTATGTGTTCCGTGAAAAAAAACAGCGTTGTCGTTCATTGATCAGAGAGCTGTCCATTGTGCTGATTTTGTTCGAGACAATGCGCTTTTCAGCCGCCAGGTGTCGTCGGCGGTATTTTGCACCGATTACACATGTTAAAGGGATAGTTCACTTCAAAATGAAAATTATGTCATCATTTAGTCACCCTCAAGTTGTTTCAAGCCGGTATGAATTTATTTCTTCTGCTGAACACAAAGGAATATATTTTGAAGAATGTCAGTAACCAAACAGTTAACTGGTCCCATTGACTTCCATAGTATTTTTTTTCCTACTATGGAAGTCAATGGGACCAGTTAACTGTTTGGTTACTGACATTCTTCAAAATATCTTACTTTGTGTTCAGCAGAAGAAATACATTTTGTTGACTTGTGGTTAGGCATAGGTTACTGATGTTCAGTGATTTTAAAAGTAGCCTCAATTAGGCCTGCATGAAGTTGGAAATTATTTGCTGTTGCAAAGAATCGTTTATGAATGCACTTTTAAATAAGTTGTAGAAATAAAATGTCTTCAAATCCAATTAAAAAAGTTTTATCAGTTTATACATTTTATCAGTTGTTATTGAAACTCATAATTGCCTGGAACACACAAAAGATGGCATTTACTGCAGAGGCGTGTGTGGGTTAGGGCAGGCGGACGGGGTTTTTGGGAAGGGGGGGGCTCGGCTGTCCTTACCTACTCTAAGGGGAGGCTCACATTCACCCAATTTGAAAACCCCTGGGCTAGATGATAGACTATATGTGTTTCCACACCCAGCATGAGACTGGCAGTGCACATCATAATGCCGCCCTCTGTTGCCCTTTCAGCACTTCTCCAGCCTTCAGAAAGAGCATCGTTGTTCATGCTCGGCTACTGGCACCCACACCACCTTGATCCATCAGCTACAAGACTGCCAAATAAGCAGGGATTGTGATGGCGCTAATGCCAACTGTAAATGTATTAGTTAATGTAATGATAGGATAGAATATGTTCTAACCCATCCAAAACCACATGAACATACTATTACAGTTTATGGCTAAGTCTCACAATGTGACATTAACAAGCTTGACTGATTTATTTCACCTGGTTTCCAGAAGCTGTACATAATGTTTTATGACATGTATGATTAATTTTCACTGGAACATGGAATTACTTAACAGCCGTTTAGAAGCTGTCTGGAATAATATTATAATATTTAAGGATATAGTGAAATATTATGTGTTTTATAGTGGCCATGTGAAGCACAAACAACTGCATTACATAAAATGAAAACCATCTTTAAAAAAAAACTGTAACGTTAAGTGATTGAATAATTAATGGAACAAAACCACGACAGAATGATTTCACCGCAGAATTTTCAGACTTGAACTTACGCATTATGTGTGTTTACGATACCCTGAATATTCCCCCAGACTGAGTGTGAATGAATTAGACATTTATATAGTGCTTTTTCATATGTACTACTGTACACCCAAAGCACTTTACAGGCATGTCGGGGTCTCTCCTCAAAATATGTAAAAACTGTAAACTTTTATCACAGTACTTTGGGTGTCTATGACATTTAGTATAATTAAGATACTGTAACGTGTGTGAAATGACCATTTGAGTAGCTGTTTGTGTGAATAATGACTGCTCATCCAGCGCAGCAGCGTGTCTCTCTGTCAGTTGATTTTAATTAAAGCAAAAGACACTATGCTGCTGTGGAAAATATTTTAATAATCCCAAACATATGTGTCAGTCTATACTAGTTATCACTAGTTCTCTATGTACTGTAGGTAGATTCTTGAACTATAAGAGTTAAGAGTTAATGAGTTAGCCAAACAGAACTGAGCTAATGTCACAATGCAAACTTATCAGAAAAGTAGGTTTGAGATCCATGAAAGCATGTTCCAGTGCCTGGCACGCAATGTGCAGTCCATCTCTCAGAAAGAGACTCGGCACAGCCAGCAGACTCTCAAGAATTTCATATTTTATTGGAGTACGTTAAAAGGTGTTTTATTGCATATGTAATACAATCCTGTACAAACATAATGAAAGGTAAACTCTAATTTCCAAAGACTCCTTGAAAAGGAAAGGGAGAGTGACACGTGCAAAATTGATATTACAAGTTGTATTTTTACAGAGTAAAGAACAGCCATTGCTACTTCCATGTTTAAAAATAACGTATGCCAGGAGTCTGCTTGTTATTCTTGGAAGCTATGACACAGATTCTCTTATCAAAGCTTACATTGCACTGACGTTTAGTCCTGTTGCTGTTGGCTCGTCTGGGTTGGGGTTCAAGCATAGCTTGAGTTTGAGCGTTGCTAAGTTTCACTTTGATTCTGCCTCAAATTTTAATACTTGTACTGTTTTATTTAATTTCCTTGATTGTTAATGATTAAAGAAAGCTGGGGAAAATAAAACACAACTGTAGTTGAACAAACACACAAAACTTAATTAATACAGGTTAGCACACAAGTATAAACATAACCAACCAAAGTTACAAGATGCTGACAGGTATGGAGTGCCACAAGGCTCTGTCTTAGGCCCACACTTGATCTCTATACTGTACTTCATCTTCTAATTTTATGGGAATTGGTTATTTGTTTATTTATTGATATATTTACTTTACAACCAATACCCATACAATACAATTATTGTGTTCCATATCACATTACATGGATGATTCCACTGGTACCACACAGACATCAACCCTGCTGACATCTTCAGAATTTCTGCATTTCTCCATATACTGAATGTGTCTATTGTGAATACAGAAAATTCAAAAATGTTGACACATTACAGGTGGGCAACATTTTTACATCTACATGGTGGTTGAATGTTCCAGCCAAACTCTAAGCTAGTCAGCCACCATGGGAATATTTTTGATTCGTTCTCCTAGACCTTTCCGATAGTAAAAAATAGTTTGTTTATTTATTGGTGGTCACTGGGTTAGTAAGAGTCTGTCAGACGTTGAAATTAAGACTTAGATTACATCTGATTAAAGTGTTTTAGAAGTCTGTTTGGAGCGGTCTGTTCCATGCACTTGGTTGTAAATCTTAGGTAGGGAGATACCATGGTGGCATTCATCTCTGACTGTACCACACACCTTCCAATACCTAATCCTGTCAGAGAGACTCACACTCACTTTTTCCAGTCACCTCAAATTAAACGGTGTGAGGGATAAAGAATGATCTCTATTTACAGTGCCCACTTTAAGAGAACCCCATTGAGATAAATTAAATACTTCTGAAACTGCCTAGTTACAAGACACCAAGTTAATTTATTCCAGCCATGAGATGACAAATCATATATTGGATATACAGAAAAACAGAGATCTAAGGAAATATACAATGAAATGAATTCCCTGGTCTAGATGCACACCTTCAACCTATTGGGCTGTAAAGGAACAGTGGCACTCAGTGTGGTTAAGTGCTTACAGTATGTGCCAGACCATTACCACCGAGAGTAGCCCTGTGTGGTCTGACAGAGAAGATAATATACGGCTCATGATGGCGAGAGAGTCTCTGTTGTGCCTTGGGCATCATCAGCTTGTTCAGTCTGCTACGACAAGAGGCCTTTCTACAGAGTGTCCATTCTCAGACATGTCAGTTCTCTGTACTTATATATATATATATATATATATATATATATATATATATATATATATATATATATATATATATACTGTATATATATATATATATATATACTGTATATATAATAGTAAAACTATAGAAAATCTTTTTTTTTCAAAGGTTGCAGGTTTGATTTTGACCAAGGGGGTGAACCATACACTGAAGAGTTGCTTAAGAAACCGCAACACATACAGAGTCTGGCTCTATCTTTGAAAGGTAAGTTTGACACTCCCAACAACCCTGGAAATCCCTTGATCCCCTGTCTACACTAGACAATATTTAATTTACTGACACCTCCTGAATAAATTCTGTTGTCAGACGTGCCTTTTAGAAAATTTTAAATAAGTCTCATATGTTTCTCTCTTACTCTCTTAGAATCTCTTATGCCAGAATAATTGGTAAAGATGATTAGTCATGCTTCAACTCCGAGAAGCAACAACTGGAAAATGATTCATTTAAAGGAAAGTAGAACAATTAGGTCTTGTTTCAGTGTATCTATTATTTTAAACAGCGTGTGTTTTTTCAGTTAATTTGCTCCAAGGGACCTCTTTTATCCATTAGTGCTTTGTATATTGGACACCAGTCCAGAGCAATAGCAGCTAATGAATGCATTGCTTGACCCTGGAGGCTGAACAGGGGGTTTTCTTCCCGCACCCTGGAGATTAATTTTGCCTAACGTATTCTGACAGGAAAAGCCAACTAGTAGCCAGCACAGCATTTACAGGGGTCACATGTATTCTCAACAGAACACACCCAATCTTTCAGTGGCTCACGCACACAGTAATCCTGTCAACACATAAGTTACGACAAGACCCACCTCTACTCCCATAAATTGGTTCAGTTTCATTTCTTAAATCGATTACAGCAGTAGATTAGTTGTGTAGCGTTTTGTGATGGAGCTTGTGGTTAAACACATTTTTTTCTTCTTCTATTCTTCTTTTATCACAGTATGAGTAATTTTATGTCATTTTCATAATAGTTCTATTTCAGTTAGTTAGAAAATATCAGTGAATTATTATTATTTTTTTAATGAAAGGTATAATGAATAATACAACAGGCATTCTAAAAGCTGCTGGATAAACACTTTTTGACAACATGTCAATATGACTGGCAGAACAGTTACAATAGTGGAAGACTTCATATCCGTCATGATGGAACTGCTAAAGGACGCAAAAGCGTGACTGTTTAGCTTGGCCACACTGCTCACCACAGCCAATCAGACAACAAGGCTTGGGTATATGGAGTTGGCGTTCTCGCACACCATTTCCTTATTCCTCAACCCTGTGCTGGATTCAGGCCCAGAACCTGTTTGGAGCAAAACCAGCTGCATGTTCAGTGCATGCAGACTCACCATTTAGGTTGGCAAAGCTGAGCTAAGTTCTCCTGACTGGAAAGTTAGCACAGATGACATTTCCTTGTTTGAGAAGACTGGCTGTCCAGTATATGAGAAGACTGCTCCAGTCTCGTATTGTCCATCCCAAAACCGGATACATTTCACTGATAAAGGTTATTGTGTAAAACAGAATCGCTTGCTGTCATTATTATTCTCACTGTTCAGAATGAATACAGTCGGCCTGGGGGAATAACTGATTCTTTTGCACACATTTAGAAAAAGCACATGCACATTCACAGATGTGGCTTGGTGGGTAGTAGTGGCCTCTTCATGATATCCTGACGTTGTTTCACTGTACTTTAAAACCACTGTCCCTTCCACCAGTACATGAAAATGTCCATTATTAAAGCCACTGCCCTTTCCACCAGTACATGACAATGTCCATTATTAAAACCACTGCCCTTTCCACCAGTACATGAAAATGTCCATTATTAAAACCACTGCCCCTTCCACCAGTACATAAAAATGTCCATTATTAAAACCACTGCCCCTTCCACCAGTACATGAAAATGTCCATTATTAAATCAATAAGGCTAAAGACCGTTGTCAGACGTGACTCGCAGCCCAGAGCACCTTATTTCTGGTTGTTACATAATACAGATATATTTATAAAATAACACAAATTTTATTAAGTGTATTCACAATGTGGAGGAGATCATGTAAAAGTATGTTGTAACTTTGAAGCTCGGAAGTAGTATACAGTAGTAAGCCTTCAATGAAATAATAGATTTTAACATCAATCAATACTGCATAACTCTGAATTTACTGAATTCACAATCTAATTCTGTTTCTAGTAATTGAAGAGAGTAGTTTAATTGCGTCATTTCAACAAGACAAACATGCGAGTAAACATTGCAATTTGCGTCATTTCTTGAGAACAAAATTCATGTTGAGCCTGAGGCACAGAATAAAAAACATTCATTATTTCAAATAAACAAACTACAGGCCATTATAGTGGCTACATGAATTGCTTGCAATAATTAGTCCATTGGCATAAACAGTTATAATGGGGGAAAACTAGGTGTTAAAAGGCCTTCAGGCTAGAAGTGGTGACCTGCAGAGGTGGTGGTTCATTGGAGCTGATAAACAAGTAAACGGCAAACATAACCTCAGACTTGCTGCCTTTAAAACGGATTTACACCAGCAGATTTCCAGGGCCACCATCAGCACTGACAGCTTAATGCATTTGAAATGTTGACTGCAGAACTGAGAGCTTTAGATACAACCTTTGGGAAAGACTGGTGCTTGTTATTGTTTGCATTTATTCATTCTTTTAATCAGGCTCACAGCATTGTGCAAACCATTATTTTTAATAGTGTGTTAATGTCAGGCTGGAGATTGCAAGTGCCGTCAGACCTGAGGTGTGTGAGTTCAACCCAATGCTGAGAAACCCTGTGTGAAAGCACATTACACAGCTCACCAGCGTGCCTGGAAAACACTGACATCACTGGCACCAGCAGTAGCTCGCGTGGTGCAGACACCTTCTTCCTCTCCGTGTGGCCACACAGCAGAGAACAAAGTGTCATTTCTAGTGGTTTACACACACAACCACAGATCACTTTGGGTTTGTGGGTCTGGAAATTAGACTACGAGGTGGCAACAGAACACTACCTCTCTCTTGCCCAGGTCAAAAGTGAAATATTTACGCCTTTGGCATTTAAGTCATATTGTGGAAATATCCTCTAGGCATTCTATTTGCGACAATTGTATTTACTGAAAGTGAGCTATAAAGGTCAAAACTAAAACATGATCCGATGTTAGCATAACTTGTTTTGTTTTTTACTTGTGTTTTCCTTAGATTCTCTTTAGAGGACAGTCATTTTGCAATACAGACTCCACCTCCATTGTCGACGCGGCCGCTCGGAGCTGTGGCCGTCAGGCCTCCGGTGCCTGTCGAAGCGGCAATCCCCGAACCCGGTGGTGGACAATGGAATTAAGGGATGCCGTCAAGCTGAAGGAGGAGTCCTATCGGGCCTGGCTGGCTTGTGGGACTCCTGAGGCAGCTGACGGGTACCGGCAGGCCAAGCGGACTGCAGCCTGGATGGTTGTGAAGGCAAACAAATGGGCATGGGAGGAGTTCGGTGAGGCCATGGAGAAGGACTACCGGCTGGCCTCGAAGAGATTCTGGCAAACCGTCCGGCGCATAAGGAGGGGGAAGCAGTGCCCTACCAGCACTGTTTACAGTGGAGGTGGGCAGCTGTTGACCTCAACTGGGAATGTCATAGGACGGTTGAAGGAATACTTTGAGGGTCTCCTCAATCCCACCGACAAGTCTTCCATTTAGGAAGTAGAGGCTGAGGGCTCGGAGGTGGACTCGTCCATCACAGGTCACAGAGGTAGTCAAGAAACTCATTGGTGGCGAGGCACCAGGGGTGGATGAGATTCAATTCAATTCAATTCAAGTTTATTTGTATAGCGCTTTTCACAATACATATCGTTTCAAAGCAGCTTTACAGAAAATGCATTTCAAAAATATACACACAAAATACAGTTAGTTAATCATAAAATTTATGGCATAACATATCGCCGACGTTGGGTCGTCTCTTCATAGGCGTCGAGTCGTCTCATCACAGGCGTTGGGGCATCTGAAGTCTCCATGAGAGGCTGGATACATAACTGGAGCTGACGAACTCTATTTGAGTTATCTCAGGACAGGCGTCCCGAGATAACAACAAAAAAGGCAGATGGGAAATAATTAGCGTAGCTGCTGTTCATAATATGAATGCATTTGATCTGATTTAACTGTAGTATAAAAGGTATGAGATGCATTATGTGAATGCTTGGCTAAAGAAATGCGTCTTTAATCTAGTTTTAAACTGGGAGAGCGAGTCTGAGCCTCGGACAGTATCAGGAAGGCTATTCCAGAGTTTAGGAGCTACATGTGAAAACGCCCTCCCTCCTTTAGTGGACTTAGTTATCCTAGGTACGACCAGAAGCCTCGAATTTAGCGATCTTAAAGAGCGCGATGGATTATATGGCGATAGAAGATCTCTTAAATACACAGGAGCTAAACCATTTAGGGCTTTATAGGTCAGTAACAATACTTTGTAGTTGATACGGAACTTAATAGGTAACCAGTGTAGAGATGATAAAATTGGTGTTATATGATCATATTTTCTTGACCTAGTAAGAACTCTAGCGGCTGCATTTTGGACTAACTGTAGCTTGTTTACGGAGGATGCAGGACAACCAGCTAATAAAGCATTACAGTAATCTAGTCTCGAGGTCATGAATGCATGAACTAACTTTTCTGCATCAGAAACTGATAGCATATTACGTAGCTTAGCAATGTTTCTAAGGTGGAAAAAGGCTGTTCTTGTGACATTTGAAATATGATTTTCAAAAGACAAGTTGCGGTTTAGTATAACACCCAGGTCTTTTACTGTAGAGGATAAAGTAACAGGACGTCCATCTAGATTAAGGTTGTATTGTAAGAGGTTTTGTGGGCAGTTTTTTGGACCAATCAGTAATACCTCCGTTTTATCTGAATTTAATAGAAGAAAATTACACGTCATCCAATATTTTATATCTTTAACACACTCTGTCATTTCAGATAATTTAGTGTTATCATCTGGTCGTGATGAAATATATAATTGAGTGTCATCAGCATAACAGTGGAAACTTATTCCATGTTTTCTTATAATATTACCAAGTGGCAGCATATAAATTGAGAATAGCAGGGGGCCTAACACAGATCCCTGCGGCACTCCATAATTTACTGACGTTATCTTTGATTTTTCCCCATTTAAATGGACAAAATGGTAACGGTCTGATAGGTACGATCTAAACCAGCTTAATGCCTGTCCCTGTACACCAGTGTAATTTTGAAGTCGATCTACCCTGAGTACCTCAAGTCTGTGGATGTTGTGGGGCTGTCTTAGTTGAGACGTCTCTGCAGCATCGCATGGCGGTCGGGGACAGTACTTTTGGGATGGCAGACCGGGGTGGTGGTCCCTCTTCTATACCCTCTCCAGGGTGCTGGAGGGTTCATGGGAGTTTACCCAACCAATCCACATGTGCTTTGTGGATTTGGAGAGGGCATTTGACTGTGTCCCTCGCGGCGGCCTGTGGAGGGTTTGACTGTGTCCCTCGCGGCGGCCTGTGGAGGGTGCTCCGGGAGTATGGGGTCCGGGGTCCTTTGCTAAGGGCTGTCCGGTCCCTGTACGACCGAATCAGGAGTTTGGTTTGCATTGCTGGCAGTAAGTCAGACTTCTTCCCGGTGCATGTTGGACTCCGGCAGGGCTGCCCTTTGTCGCCGGTTCTGTTCATAATTTTTATGGACAGAATTTCTAGGTGCAGCCAGGGGCCGGAGGGTGTCGGGTTTGGGCATCACACGATTTCGTCTCTGCTATCTGTGGATGATGTTGTCATGCTGGCCCCTTCACAGCAGGACCTTCAGCATGCACTGGGATGGTTTGCAGCCGAGTGTGAAGCGGCTGGGATGAGAATCAGTCCTCAGTCAGAAAAGGGTGACTTGCTCACAGGTTGGTGGAGAGTTCCTGCCTCAAGTGAAGGAGTTCAAGTATCTTGGGATCTTGTTTACGAGTGTGGGAAGGATGGAACGGGAGATTGACAGATGGATCGGTGCAGCTTCTGCAGTAATGCGGTCGATGTACCGGTCTGTCGTGGTGAAGAAAGAGCTGAGCCGCAAGGCAAAGCTCTTGATTTACCGGTCAATCTACGTTCCTACTCTCACCTATGGTCATGAGCTTTGGGTCATGACCAAAAGGACAAGATACCGGATACAAGCGGCCGAAATGAGCTTTCTCCGCAGGGTGGGCGATCCTATTAGAGATAGGGTGAGGAGCTCGTTCACTCGGGAGGAGCTCGGAGTAGAGCCGCTGCTCCTCCGCATCGAGAGGGGTCAGCTGAGGTGGCTCGGGCATCTGTTCCGGATGCCTCCTGGATGCCTTCCCGGGAAGACCTAGGACACGCTGGAGAGACTATGTCTCCCGGCTGGCCTGGGAACGCCTCGGTGTCCCCCTGGAAGAGCTGAAAGAAGTGTCCAGGGAGAGGGAAGTCTGTGTATCTCTGCTTAGACTGCTGCCTCCGTGACCCGGAGCATTTAAATGAAATATACTCAGGGCCGTTTAAAGGAATTTGGGGGCCCCAAGCAAAATGGACATGGACACGCAGCTGCTCTCACAACTACCAATGCTTAAAAACATCCCAAGCTAATGTTTGGAGCACGGAATTTAATGTGTGGTTTTCCTAACCCCCATAAATAGATTATCACGGTGGAATAGTTAGTATAGCATGCTATGCTATGCCACTTTCATCAAAACCTATTACAAAGCTATAGCAATGTCATGTCATTAAATACGATAAACAGTGATTCTGGAACAGATCTGCATCTTCCTTATCCCGTTAAAAAACATATTACAGTATGTAACCATATTCCGTCTGTTCGAAAAAACATATTCCGTCTGTTACCAGCAGCATTTGCCGTCAGACAGGTATCTAACATAAACATATTTTGCTAGCCTACCTGCTGCAAAAGTACACCATTTGTACAAGACAAGTAGAGCTATTTTATCCAGTGTAATTTATCACTTACCACTATCTTGTGTTTTCTTTTTCTTTTCTGGCTTCCTGAAGCATAATTCCGCTTCATGATGACTACCGAGGAGGTTTTGTATTTTGCCGGCAGCAGAGATCACGTGGTTGGCTGGCTGCTGTCAGCGACTACTGAGAGGGGCCCCCTTGAGGGGGATCCCGATAACAGTGTTATTGCACTTTACTGCATTGACTATCAAAGGGGCGCTCACACAGTTTGTCGTTGCATTTTATTCTTAACCAGTCGTTGTCTTGGGGCCCCAGGCCAGCTAGCTGTCGCGACAGGCCTGAATATACTGACACATTTTATGCTCTGAGCAATGAATGTGGACAATGCTTCAAATGTTCTATGCTGAGATAAGATGCTAATGTTAATGTGTTCAGAGAAGATGAAAACCTGCCTGAGAAGGGAGATATATACAGTGTTACAAATGTGTCCAGCTGTAACTGTACTCGGTTTAGCCTAAAATTAAGAGAAAGGGAATACATACTTCAAAAACATTCTTCAATAATAATTTTTTTCCACAGAAGAAGAAAGTAGAGATGTCCAGAACTGATCTCAAGGATCTGGATCGGGGCCGATTAAGCATTTTTACGTCAGCTTATGTCAGCTTTCACACAGGTGTCATGCAGTAGGGCATCTCATCATGCAAGGGAAAAATTGTATAAAAGGACGCTTCAGTCTGCTCCTTGTCCTGTATTGTTTTGCGTTGATGGTTATGTGGATGTTTATCTCCTAATTATTCTCTTATTCCTTGTTTGAATTAAGAATTAAAAGAGTATTCCATTGGACTCCTTCGTTGTGTGCTTATTACAGCCACTAACCGTGACAGAATACAGGACCCTTAAGACAAACAAAATGTCTGAAGTTCATCTCCGTCAGGATGGTCGTCCTCTGGAGCGGTATGTGGAGGAGATTTAGAGTCTTCCCATCTGGTGAGTTGGAGCAATGCTACTTTCAATGCCTGCTTTCAGATGGGACTGGATGATAGGCTACTGTGGTTCCTGTTTCCTAGTCCTTGTGATTCACCATTAGTCCATTCCATTAATTTCATCATTTGGCTAAATGGTTCTGATTTCTTGGTGGAAGAAGTTAAAGAGAATAGTTACAACCCTCGTTCAGTCCCATCCCGAAAGTATTTGGGCACTCCACTTAACATCGGGACGAGCTCAGCTGCTTCAGAGTCCACTCCAGCCCCTGAAACCCCTTCTGAGCCATGAGTCTGCTCAAGTGTTTTGTTTCAAGATGCACCAGTTATGTTTATTTTTTCCAAGGCATATTAACCCTCTGGGGACTAAAAACGCTCCGGCGCGTTTGCCTTGTTTTTTTTCACATAGCAGAAAAATAGACTTAAAATACTCCCGTCATTTTTTGTCATACAGGCTTAAGAAATATGAAAAAATAAACTGTTAAATGTCTTCTTATTTATGGGTTCACTTAACATCGAAATAAAACATTGTGCTTTTGTAAAATAAAGAAAGTAAACAGGGAGTGCTTTCTGCCTCTCCGTCTCCGTGATCTTTTTTTCCTATACGTTGAAATAACAATATATCACAAATCTGTGAAGAACTGTTCCTTTAAAATTTTAACTGACACTGTGTCTTCACGATTCTTGTGATTGTGGAGGTTTCTTTTCTGATCTCTTTTCTGGAATTCTTCACTGCGTGACTGCAAATCTATATGATTTTGTTTGTGTTTAGATGACCCGATTTTCTCCTAGCAGGCTCTCATTCTGTGTTTGGGTCTTAGCAGAGCTTCCCAAAACTTAATTCCACAAAGTCTCTTCACAGCACAGCCTCGTCCTGCGCTGACTATATTAATTAAGGGCTAATTAGACCTAAGAAAACAGAGGTTCATAATCTTATTTTGATTGAAAAGGTAACCTTATTAATCTGGGAGAGGGGAACTGTGAGCTCAGAGTAATTAAATAGCACAACACCTCACAGTCCATGGTGCTGTTCTAGAGGAAGCCCTTGGTGACAGCAGACACATTCCTCCACTTGAGTTTGTGTGTTTTGGACCCCGTTGGGTCTCGGCCATTGTTAGAGCGTGACCAGGCCACCGGAGTAGGACTTAATTATACAAATATCCAACCGCATGACATGATTGACATGAACAAATCTCCTAAATGCCCAATCCAAAGGCGTGGAGCGGTAATTTGTTATGACAGGACCTCACTCCAGGGTGTATCAACATGGTGGCGATTTCTTATTTCCATGGAGGTCAAATATCTTCCTGTAAGGAAGCACAAACCTGCTCAGTTTGGTTTCACACTCCGTAATTATGCAAATAAAGAAGCCAATCATGGCAAAATGTGATTAGAAAGTTACCCTTTCACATAAATATTCTCATAATTTATCTGTGATATTATTTCCACAGATTTTATTCCAGATGGAAACTAAAAAAGTCAAGGCAACTACATCATTTTGCAGGCAAAAAGCCTGGCATAGACTATTTGCACAAAGGGTACAAAAAAAATATTTTCTTTGCACTAATTATACTTAATTAGAATACGCAAGTGTATTGTTATACATTTTAAAAGAGTATGAAACAATAACAACACATTCAGTGTAATCATATTTATTAAAAACATAAATGGATGCTACCTTATTGACTCATTGACAAATAATATAAAAGGAAACGCTTTACTTTTTGGCATACCATTTACTTTCTTTGTTTACCAGTTATGTCTAATATTAGTATATAGTATTAGATAAGACTGGCAGAGATGGTAAACTAATGAAGACGGAGAATGTGAGTGATCACTGTGTGATCAGGCGTTGGTGTTCTCAGTGCCGCCAGTCAAAATAAAAGTCTGGCGTGCCGTCAAAATAAAAGTCCTGCTTCCAATACATCGGCAAATCAGAAAAACTTATCGGCCAATGGCGATAATTTAAAACTGCCAAATATCGGCTGATATTTCATCCTTGGCGATATATTGGTCGACCACTAATCCAAATTAAATTATAGGCCTATTAAATACCCATTAAACACATTATTCCCATTATCAAGAGGGTAATTCACCACTGCAAGATGGGCTTTTAATAAAACTTTACTGTCTAAAATTATTATTATTATTATTTTTAAATCAGTGCTACAGGACTAGAGAAAATGGCTGTGGCATTCCCTATAGCAAAAGGTTGGAAAACCTCAACACCCATAATGCACTGGGCTCTTTTCGACTGTCCGACTGAGCAGGGACACAGAAATGCTGAAGTAAAAATCTTTGGTTTTCACAAAATCCCTGGAGCTTTCAAAAGTCTGCAGATGATGTGTTTTCTTGACGTGTTTTAATTTAGCAGACAAGCTGTCTGGCTGCAGGTATCACAGAGAAAGAGTGCACATACACTTACATATACTACTGAAACATTACAAAGCTGTTTGAAAATCAGTAAAGTAGCCCTATATAAAGTAGACACTTTATTTTCACTTTTAATAAATAAACACCTCTCTGCTGATTAGTGCTTGGAAACGGTAGATATAACGGAACGGTATGCTATAGTACCACTTTCCTCAGGTATTGCAGATCTCCAAGGGCAAGTGAGCTGGCACAAGAGTGGCACATTCCCCTCTGAAGTTGATAAAGACCCCAAGGGTGGAAGTGCTTGTTCTGACAGAATCAGACAATCTCTAGGGTGCTGAAAACAGTCTGAGGTTTGCCAGGCTCTTGTTCTGAGTGCAGTCGGTGTTATCGCAACAGTCCAGCACAGGAAATCTCTGATCGCTGCTTTCTGGTGCATGCACTGATAGAACGACGGCTTCAAACGGCACTATGAAAGAAAACCCACACTGTCTGGCTCTTCTTCATCTCAGGAGGCCGGAAGGCACGTGGGTGTCCATTGACTGGACAAAATGCCTCTATTTGTTGTTTTTTATTTCTTTCTTTCTCTATCTTTCTTTATCTTTTCGGATATGGATACTCTGGCTGAATGAGTATCATTGTGCCTAAAAGCAGTCCTCTGAGATTCTATTAATAAATATAGTTATTTTTAACATGAAGCCTATATAAAGAGTTTTAGGGATGCCCATGTTAATAAGTTATTAGATTTCTAAAATATTTTTGAAGGCTCTGTAGACAATGTGAGTTATTACTCCTAATAACATATTAACAATGTAGAGACTATAATATATTAACTATGAATTAAATAGTTATAAAATGACTGTATGCTTATTTTAATCATATTTTAATAAAGGGTGAATATGTCAGGTTTTGTCCACTACTATAATTGGTGATAATATGAACAAAAGCGGTCGAGATTTGCCATATAGTAATGCGTGCATGTAAAGTTGGGTATACTAGTTGTAAATTGGAGTTATTCATTTGTTATGTGTTGGTATGGAGGATTAAGAAACCTGTAAGGTTTTGTTCAATTTATATTTTATTGGTCTATTGACAATTACAATTTGGTTATGCGTATAACTGCCACGGTTTAATGATGCTTTTAATATTGGTCATATTGCCCTCTCCTAAGTTTAATTAAAATGTTATTCAATTAAATAACAGTAAGGTCATAATATATATGACATAATTGTCGGGTTTTGGCTTAAGTCTAGTCCCAGACTAAAATGCATGTTTGAGCTTGCTAAAAGCAACTCGCACTGAGATATCTTAAAATAGTATGTCAGTGCCATTGTTTTGTCTCAAGATGCACCCTGTCACAATCTGTCAGTTAGTTTTCATTTTCATGGACTTTTAGTTTGTTTGTTTTTCAGTCACATGTTCTCCTTTGTCATAGTTTCCCGCTAAAGCCTAATCCTGGCTTAATGTAAACCTTGTCTGTGAAACCAGGACAATATCTTCAGTCCCCTGCTGTAAGAAGAGCCAACGGAATGGAAATCTCCATTTGATGTTGGATAATGGAGGAAGAAAAAAACTTGTATCCCCAAATTGTTTTTAATTTTTTGTTTGACTATTATTGATAGTTTACGGCAGAAGTTTGAGAATCTCAGCATGTTTGAGATGCTAAACCAGAGGAACTGTATAGGAGACTGTAGAGATATGAGCTCTTTTGTTGCATGGTTTTCTTCTATAATTCTAAGTTTCACTGAAGTATAAAAATCGTACATTAGCCCATCCAGTAAAGCTGAGTCCAAGTTTTTTTTTGTAACAGGCATAAAGATATAGATTTTCAAATATATCCCACATCTGAAATGGAAGTGGGTCAGCTGAAGTGAAATTGCCCCTAAAAAGCACCATGGGTTTGATTTCCTTTCACTCACAGCTCAGTAAAACCCCTGGTAATCAGCCTCGTGTGAGGTTAACCTTGTTTTATAGGGGCCTGTGATGACAGACCTTAGCTACTTTCTGGAGACGATGGGCTCAGTCTCATGAAATGGGGTGCTTTCTATAACTCAGAATAATGAGAAACTAACAAGAGCCCCATAATGGACACAAGGTCACTTGGTCGGCTTTGCTAATGATAAAAAAATTTGCACATTCACATGACTTGTTATTAAAATATATTAAACATTTATTAGTGCGTTCTTTCTAAACTTTTCTGTTTGTTTGTTCTCAACACATTTGACATTCAGTTTTCAATCATGCTAAAAGCTGCTGTTCCACAAATCCACATGAACCCAGGAGAGCTATGAGACACCGTTCCATGTCATGTTGCTAAGGAACCACAGGAACTCATCTTCCCCTGGTGACCTGCCTCTCAGGCATGAAATAGAGGTCAGATCCATGAACTAAGTTCTTGCTCCGTTATCCAAACATGCAGGAAGCCCTGTGTAGTTACGGTTGTCATTTTCCAGCCTTGCCATTCTTCTCTCACTCCTTAAAAATATAAGTAGTGCAGGTATTGCATGCTTGTTGTATTAAAGGACAAGACAGAAGCAAAATCTCCACAGACAATCAGGTTCCTCAAGGGGGAGAGCAGAAAAGCATGAGATGCTTAAAAACACATCTGGACGCCGGTCTCTTGGGAACGCATGTAGGATGGGATGGGTCTAGACAAAGATGAGGGTGGAGATGAGGAAACAGGGCCTCTAGGAACATGATACAGCATCCCACTCAGGAAAAGAGCCCAAGTTGGGCTAGATAACCCAGTGGATGTGGCCTGGCTTGTTTTATTAAGGCATCATGTTTAATTTATGGAGCCTCACTCTAAGAGAACACATGTGGCACAGGCGCCCCTCATAACTATCACATTCAGGAGATCCGCTTCCCCAGAATGCAGAGTCCTGAACGAGGACACCTCTTGGTTACCTAAGGGAAATCCTTACGGATGCTAATGAGCTCAGAGTAGAATGGGTTTGGATTGTGTGAATGTTTCTTACCACATTTAATACCACATTGGGGAATCAGGAATTAATGTGTAACTGACCTAGTCCAACCCCTGTAAAATATCACTTTAGGAAGTCTTTGTTGACTGACTCAAATCTTTTTCATAGGTCACAGTGTTTATTTGTTTGTATAGCTCCAACCCTGCATTGCAGCAAGCTCCAGACATCTCCATAAGCATTTTACATCCACATCTGGATTCTCTCTTTTTTGGGGTGCTTGGGCACTTACTTCCTCTCAGGGTCAGTGGTCAAGCTATTTCTGCATTCCTTTAAAATCACATTCAGTTCTTTTGTGTTTCCTTCAATGATCGGTAGGCGCATCGACTGTTGTATAATTTCATCCCAGCCCTTTCTGGACACACCACCTCAGCAGGGTGTCACCTCTGCAAGTAGAGGACGTTTCTGAATATGCTTTGGCCTCAAGGGTTGGTTTTCAGACAGGCAACTGCCATGCGGCCTGTGTGTGGTTTTGATATCCGTTCTGTTGCTCTACAGGAAGCAGAGGTCAACAGCAGGAGGAATCATCTGTTGATCATCTGGGATGCAAGAGCGCTGGGCCCCTGTTTTCACTTGCTGTTGAAACATTTCTGCAACAGCACACAAATGTCAAGAGACCAAGGAGGATGTTTTCCATCAGCTGGGTCCCAAATATTGTAATATGCATGAAGGTAGACACCATTAGGATGTGATTTGAGACCACAGAAGAAATAATGATCCATGTCCACGGAGACAACTTAAAGGATATTTGTGATTGAAAAGGAAGAGGGGTGCCTGCGAGGATTGGTGTCAACGTATCTGCAGCTAGCTACATTCTTCACTATGTCTGGAGCTATGCACCAAAATAAGACGTTCACCCTAACCCTTGACAAACATCTGTCTAGAATTAAAGAGACCCTTTAAAATAGTTGTATTTGATACAGGTCAGGGGTGGTACAGTGGCTCAGTGGGTATCACTGTGTGGCTTTCCTTCGGGTGCTCTGGTTTTCCTCACAATCCAAAGATATGCAGCAATGGTGAATTGGAGACACTTACTTGTATGTTGGTGTGACTATGAGTGTATGACCCCTGCGATGGACTGGCCATCTGTCTATGCTGTTTCCCCTGCCTGCAGCCTTAGACTTACCAAGCAGAGGACAACAAGTTTGGAGAAAGAATGGATGTAATACAGATATATGTTTTTGGAGAAGAGGGAAACAAATCATATCTGGTGAACATATCTAATATTTTCAATACTGGTCTTGGCCACAATTATATGTAAAAAATTAAATGCAGTTATTTCAAAATAAAACAGGATATATCAAATAGCCAATCAACAGATAATAAATAAGCTTGGGAATACATGTTTGGCTGATGGAAACGTTATAATATGCATGCTGTGGCCAGCCAATGTCAGGCCAGACTGTTGGGGGTTAGACCTGAAAAAAGCTAAACAAATTCAGATTATATGCACAAACATAAAAGCAATTTTGAGCTTGTGCTAGACGGAGATGCCACATTTGCTCTGGTTTAAGTTGAGTGTGTCCTTTAGGAGTGTGCCTTTCTACATGCTGCCATAGACTCCAGGCCAGAAGTAATGACCAATGATTAAACACTTGAACTTACAAAAATTAATATCAGAAAAAACCTCCCCAGAGGTTTGCCCAAAGGGAGTTAGCATCATGGTTTATGAATGTGTGGTATTTGGTTTAGTTTTAGTTGAACTGAAACCACTTTGTCTTGTCATACTGTAGATGGTAAAATTATGCTTCTTTCAATGCAGATCTCAGCAAAAACAGTGTTTCTTTCTTTTCAAAGCAACATCACAGGTAATGTGTTAAAATAGCTGTTGATGGAAAGTGCCTGTAATGGAAAGTGCCAGTTAAGGGCAGCAAGAGATCAATGTTTTATGGTCAGTAAAGATGACAGAATGCCCATGAGATCTTGCCCAGCTCCCGGGAAGTCTACGAACACGAACCTTTCCTGTCCGGCTCCGTGTCTCAAGACATTCCACATCACATCCCTCATCCCACGCCAGCTCTCCAACTCCACCAACCCTTGATTCACTGCCAAAGCAAACACTTGTCCATGGGCGGCCATGAGTTTGTTCCTATGGCAACAGCATGAGGGCCGAAGCTCTGGAGATGAAGATTCAGATCAGCAAAATAAACACAAGGCCTGATTCAGAAGACCCTAAGAGCTTTAGATACAGACACAGCTTTCTGCAGGACACCCGCTCAATTGGACGAATTCTGCTTTCACCGAACTTATCGCATCATATAAGTGCAGTGATATTAACACGTCCTGTCAATCAAGGCAGCCAGAGGAACAAAGACACTGTGTAGTAAGTGTAATTACCTCAGTGGACTGTGGAGACTATCCAGGAGCCTCTATAACAAAAATACACACTCTTCTTCACAAAAATAATATATATGCCCTGTGAAAGATGGCAATAAGTGGCATTTTTATTAATGAGAACCTAATCACAATTTCCAAATCCTTTTAATTTATACAGTTGTGATGTATATTCTCCGTATAAAATGCAGGTTATGCTCACAGAGATTTTTGCTATATGATGTATTTATAAATAAAATTCTCAAACAAGTTAAAATGGTCAAGCCATGAGAAATACAAATTTCTTTGATCTGCAACTTTTATATCTTAAAATATCCTCCTTGTTATGGAAAAAAAACAGCATTTATGTAATCAAGCTCTAAGAATGGTTAATTTGGATCTAGTGGGATTTGTGACATCACGCGGGTAAATTCATTTGCATTTGACTGCCTCTAGAGCAACCTGAGAGTGATCATTTCACACAGAGAGCCAGAATGAAGATGGAAATAATCATTTAACATTAGAAGTGAACCTCGAGGAAATTAAACCAATTTTTTCAGCCTGTCCTCAAAACTAAAGTAAAACCAATCGAAACCAAAGGAGCTGGCCTGTTGACTGGAACTTACAATCTATATCTGATCAACAGTATACATCTAAATAAAAACCAAAAGCTTTCATTATCTAACAGATGTTTTTGAGCGTAAGAGAACATGCTATATGACCTCAGCTGCAGGTGAAAGATTTACTTAAATCACAGTCGAAATGGTAACGTCCCTTGAAAACATATTTTGTTGAAGAGTGCCTAGCAAATAGTTCTGATATGAATATGGTTCATTCTATAAGTAAAAATGTTTGACAACAAAACCAAAAATGACAATGACTTCCTGGTTAAGTTGACCGGCAGCGTTCTCTTGGGTCAACCTCGGTTTTATTCCTGCAGAAACATTCCTCTCAACAAATGAGCTTGTGTTAGAGTCGGACACAAACTCATGAACCAGACCTTATCCTTTCTTCGAGAAACAAGGCAGAATGTTGACCAAACCAGTGAATTCTCCTGGAAAACAGGGGTGCTAGTAGTCAGTTTGTGTTGTGATCATCTTCCATCGACAGTCTTGGCCATGCAGTCTGATGTTTGGAGGACCCTGGCTTGGTCCAAAGACATTGATTCAAGAATACGCCATACTTGGAAGAGATATGGGGCCAGATTTACTAACAGCTTGCTTCAGCGCAAACCCTCTTTTGGTGTTAAAGAACTACTGTCGGGATTTACTGAAAGACACGCAGTGAAAAGGCGTGGACACTGTTATTTTTGCGGCAGACTTTTTTGCATATGCCTTTGTATGAGTTTCCCATTCAGACGCAGTGTTTATAGGAGGAGAGTATTTAAATGAATCACACAAGTTGATTTACTAAGGTTTGCGCTCGTCAATGTACTGGTGTTTGGGCCATTATTAAGCACCCAAAAGCACGTCTCAAACCAGACGCTAACTGGTAGATTGTGTTGGTGATTATAGAAATGATATGACAGCTTTAGTGTAGGTTCTGCCAGGAAGACTCAATCAGCGTGCCACATATTACTTCTCTTCTAACCAATCATGTGCTAACACTCACAGTATAAAAGATCGGTACTTACATTCGTCTGAGTTCGCAGATGCTGACGCTGCCAAGTACCTCCATCCTCCCCAACCACCACCAAGATGGTACCTTCCCCTTCGTCCTCCCCACCACCACCAGGATGGTCCCTTCCTTAACCTCCAGGGGTCGGCTGCGCCCCTGCCTTCGTCTTCAGGCAGGATATGCAGATTCCGCTACCCTCGCATTGCTCTCTAAGGACGGGGCCTACGCCAAAGAACTTTATAAATTCATGCTTGCTGGGCTGTTAATAAATATACGCCTGTTATATCAATTTATCTCCCGAGTCTTTCTGGTAGAACTGACTGTGCAGGTCGTCAGTAGATCATGTGCAGAACTGTCCATCCCCGCCAGCGCTGTTCTGGAATTGCTCTCATGCTAATTTGCCCTGTTTAGTAAATCTGGCCCTTAGTCTCTTTTAACTAATTGTTTCTATAGACTTATCTGTATTTGTATTAATAATTAGAGTGCCCTAAATATTTCGAGCACTAACACAGTTGACTTGTAAAATGAAATATATGCTTTTTAACAGTTATTAAAAATATCTCTCACACTCTTAGAAGGAATGTGTAGAAAAATTACACAAAATATGTGTAACACTCTAATTTACACATTTTGTGTCAATATTGACTAAAAATGTGTTGAAAATAATAACCTATTTTACACATATCTATGTGTAGTTTAAAATTAACACAACTTGGGTATTTACTCAAAGCATTTAACACAATATTGTCACGGTTCATAAATCCATTGTCTCTTTCTTGTATCGTGTTCTGTTGTTATGTGTGTGTGTGTGTGTGTGTTGATTGTGTGGGCGTGCCGACTCAATTGAGCTCATCAGCAATCAAGTTCATCACTCCCGCCATCAGCTGCAGCTCATCTCATCACTGTATATATACTCACTTCCTTCCCATCTCCTTTGTCAGATCGTTGTTTGTGGTTACCCGGTTGTGTCCCAGTCTGCGTGTCGAGTCTTGTGCCTGCCTTGTTCCTGTTTCACGTTCCTGTGGATTCCTGGATTATTGTCTTCGTTGGATTGTCTCACTGCACGTCTGCACTCCGTCACACTGGGTTCGTCTGACCGTCGGGGTCCCTGCGCTGCCATCCTGACTCTCACGAACTGTGTTTGCTTGCTTGTCCATAATAAAAGAGTTTTCACTTGCAATTGCTTCCGCATCTCTATCGTCACAAATATGAGTAGACTGATGTGCTTACACACTTCATGCACTCTAAAAAGAGACGTGTCAGTTTTAACACATGTAGTGAGTGTGCTCAGGGACTCTCATGTTGTGTCAAATTTAACACAATAAATGTGTAAGTCATTTTAACACACAAATTGTGAAAACAACAACCTGTAAAAAGAGATGTTAAAAATGACACATGTTGTGTAGATTTTAACACATGTAGTGTGTGTGCTCAGGGACAACACATGTTGTGTCAAATTTAACACACAACCTGTGTCGTTTCTTAACACATCTCTGTGTTTATAAGGACTACACATTTTGTGTGTTACCTTTAACACAACTAATGTGTTATTCCTCTTAAACAGAAGTGTGTTGAAACCTTTTACACACTAATGTGTTATAGTTGCACAACTTGTGTCAGATATGCGTCACATGTGACTGTGTCGGTGTGTATTTGCCAGATTTACTTCCTGTGTTTTTACAATTGAGGGTTTGGATGAACACTGAAACATATAGGTAACTTGGTTTTATGTAGTCCAGGGACGTTTAATAAAGAATTTGCTTGAACATTTTATTACATGGATGTTTTAGACATTGTGAATCTACATAGACAAGCTCTTATTGAGAATGAACAGAGGTTTGATGTTTCATTGAATGTTTTATTTGAAGTCACCAGAATCGTGATTAATGGCTCCTTTATTTGGGCTCTTGACCCTTTACTCTTCTTTTAGTTTTTCTCTGGCTGCTTTAACAGTATTTTAATAAAATACATATGTTATGGCGAGAGAAAATATGACCATATGTTTCTTGATGATGTCATAATCAGCAAGTACTGTTCTGATCAAGTTTTTTTGAGTATATGGATGGTGCGCATTTAAGTTATTTATGTGCTATTAGTTATAATGGTCTTGTGAAACAACATCATGCTATCCAACAGTGCAGAGTCTCCTATATTTATAAAAAAAAAAAAAAAAAAATTCAGAAAGTTTTAACCTGCAGCAGAAAAACAAATCAAACAAAGAAATCAAGAATCAACATATGAATCTCAACAATGGTGACAAACGAAAAGCTTCATGCCGCAATGCATGGTCGGAGTCATGGATGAGTTTTGTACTATAGTGGCACCCAGCATGCATTGCGACAAAGCTTTTTGTTTGTCACCATTGTTGAGATTCATACGCTGATTCTTGATGTCTGTATTTGACTAGTTTCTACTGCTGCTTAAAACTTTCTGAAAATATAGGATAAGGTAGCGTAGTAGACTGTAAAATCCTGTACCCACTGAATATTTAAATTGGAATCTAATTGCAATACACTAAGTTTGCTAAACCTCCCGTTAATATTTACGGTTTTATGAATTAAGATTGTATTTAATTATTTTAATGTATTGTTTTATTTATTTTAGAGCTTTTATGGGATACCATATAAAATATACCTATAATTATTTTCATAAACACAAACTTCCCTCCACCCAATGCTATTCTTCTATCCAGGTACATTTTAACACACATTGTGTGTTAATCTACACAACATGTGTTAAAATACCATCAACACATGCTGTGTGTTGTTTTAACAATTCTCTTTTTAGAGTGTATTTAGAGTTACATTTTAACACACATTGGCCCTCATTTATGAAAAGTGCGTACACCAAATTTCCAGCGTACACCTGGCGTACACCCAAAAACCACGGTGACTTTGCGATTTATCAATATGGACGTTGGCGTACGGCACGCTCAAATCCTACGCCAGCTCAGGAGGTGGTGTACATGTACGCACGTTTTGAGTTAGTGCTGAAATGCGCCGAAAAAACAATTCTTAACACCACAAAACGCACTGACAAACTAAAGATATGATATATTATGACCCTGTAAAAAACAACAACAGAAATTATAAACTTCAGTGTTTATTTTTGTGAGTTAAGCCCGGCATGCGCGCACGGACTGGGTTCAGTAATGCGTTTCCATTACCCTTCAAATTGCGCAAATTGAAATTGCGAATTGAAAATACGCCCAATGGAAACACGTCAATTTCGCAAAAACTCAAAAAAAAAAAAAAGTTTTTACGCTCGCATGAGGTGGTTTTTCAGGCAATTCGAAAAAGGAATATTTCGCAAAACTGCAATGGAAACAGTTTTTGCGCATTTACAGTCACCTGAAGACGCGGTGTGTTTGGGGTCCGTGTCCGCAAATAATAATAATTATCATCATTATTACTAGGCTAGGCCTATATTTCGAAGACGCTTTTATCCAAAAAAGGAACAAAGCAATTCGTCAAATGACATTCATAATACGGGTTAGACAATAATAATACAGGACTAAGATTATCACATAAACACAAGATTTTTGACACATATCCAAGGGTTTGTGGAGCGGAGTGTGGAACGCGCACTGGATGGCACGGAGGCGCGCGCGCGAACACTTTTTCCTATCAATAGTGAAACAATTTAAAATACTCTGGTCATACTGAAAATAATAATACATTATTTGTAACTACAAGAAAACGTTGTGCTTTTGTAAAATAAAATAAAACAATCAGTTTCATGATCTCCGTGAACTGGAGCGTGAGAACTGAAACAAAATATAGCCTATCTAAAGCTTGAAATGTCCACTTTAAAACGAACAAATTCGAATCTAAAGCTAAGACATTTTGTTCTGATTAAGTAATCCGTATGAAAGGTGCATTTCTCTCTAAAAGCGCATTAACAGCGAAGATGGAGATCTTAGCCGACTTAGAAAACAATAGTTTAATATTGGCTCTTCTCATTCATCACTGCGGGAAAATATCAATTCCAGATTCTAATTTGACCTTAGAAAACCAGTAAAATCGACATGTTTTACATATTAATTTGTGTATATTTTACATGTTTAATAAAGGGGCAAAAAGTCATTAAACAAAAATCTGAAAATTCGTCGATATTTACTTTTTTGCGCAGCAGTTGGTGTTGCCAGTTCAAATTAAACTTTTGGTGTTCAACTTTGCGTTTTAAAAAGACAACCGTTAATTTTTCGTTTTTCAATTACTTTAAAAAGGAAAAACGAATAGACACAAAAGTAGCCTACATGGATCTTTTGGAATAAGAGACAGAGTTCTTTATTAAATTAATAAAATAAACAATAATTAGCCTATAGGAATACTGGATTCTAAACCTCAAAGAAAATGTCACAATCAAAACCTCAGAGCAGAAATGAGGGGAAACCCAGAAACTCCTTATATCGGAGTAGCCTATAAGGGCCCTGACATTAATGCTTGGATAACACGTAGCCTACGTCTCCTTCCATTAATAATAATAATGTCTAATGCGGTGGCTGTGATATTATATAAACCAACGTCCGTTGCCGTGATTTTTTGAATGACTTATCGCGCGAGAAAAAAGGACGTTTTAGTTGCATAACATCGGTTAATAGAAACGCCGTCATTTCGCAATAGTTTTTTATCGATATTTAGATAATAGCGCAAAACATTTGACATTCTTCTTCTTTTAAATAATAATAATAATACAAAATATAGCTGCAAGCAGCAATCACCGGGGCCAAGCGCAAGCAAGACGACAAGACATGCCAAAGTGGCTGGGAGTGTGAGACCCACTGCAGCAAGGAGCAATTGAAGACATTTAAAGATGAATTTTGGCACAATGGTTGATACATTAAATAAAAATATGATTATCACTTTCGACCAATAGGTGGCGCAGTTACGAAACTGATGTGATGTGGTCAGAGTGAAGTGACAATGACACATACAAAGTTTGGTGTCAATCTGTCAAGGCATTGCAGATATAAAGCCTGAATAGTCATTTTGGCATCATGCCTCAACTTTGCCACTGCGGTATACGAAAACGGTTTTGTCTATCGACACGAAATCCATAACTTTTACTCGGCACGGTCTGGAGATGACACGATCCGATTTTGGTGAAAATCGGACGTTCGGTCTAGGAGGAGTTCGCAAAAGTAGGTTTTAAAAGAAAATAAAGATGGCAGACAGGAAGTTTGGCTGACTATGGCAAAATTGGTATCTATGTTTTCAGCATAACCCAAGGAATCTATTGAGACCAGTGTCATTACTATAGGCAAATTTATTCAAAAGTTATTAGCATTTTTTGGAAATTTCATTATAACTTTTGACCAAAAGGTGGCGCTGTCTCATAAATTTTTAAGTACCTTTAGGGCGTTGTACTGATGACTCATACTGAGTTTCGTAATGATACGTTCAAGCGTTCATAAAATACAGCATTTTAGCACATAATTCAAAATGGCCGACAGCCAAAATGGCCGATATGGGAAAATTGGATATCAGTCAACTCAGCACGACGCCCTGAATCTAACGAGATCACTTTTGTGATTTTTGGACAAACCGTTCAGAAGTTATAAGCAAAAACATAAATTCTTCATATCTCCGGACCAGTAGGTGGCGCTGCGCCAAAACGCAGCATGTAGCCTCAAGTCATGCTTGTGATAACATGTACCAAATTTGGTCTGAATCCGATAAAGCGTTGTGGAGATACGGCCTTACGTCGGTTTTCGCAAGCGCTATGTAAAATTTATTTGAGCGGTATTCGAGAACGGTAATTCGAATCAACTTGAATTCCATAACTTTTGGTCGTCAAGGTCTGGAGGTGATCTGGTTCATTTTTCGTGAAATTCGGAGCAACGGCCTAGGAGGAGTTCGAAAAAATAGGTTTTTTCGGAAAATTCAAAATGGCGGGAAAACTATTATGACGGAAAATGACGTCATAGGGTGCAGTCCAATCGTCATGAGCTCAGGAATCAGAGGAAAAAAGAATTTTGTTTCTAGCCCTTGTGGTTCAAAAGTTATTAGCATAAACATGAGTGAAACTTTGGACAGCTGGTGGCGCTAGAGGGAATGAGTTGGAGACTCCAAATTTGCTATGGTGATAGTTCAGGCTGTCCTCTATCACTGTGCCAATTTGTATAAGTTTCCCGCAAACGGTTCTATAGGCTGCCATAGACGCCCAGTCGGAAGAAAAAGAAAAAGAAAAAGAAAAAGAAGAAATATAGCTGCAAGCAGCCATTACGGGGCCAAGCGCAAAAGCAGACGACGAGATATGCCTACATGGCTGAAAGTGTGAGACAAACTGCAGCAAGGAGCAATTAAAGACATTTGAAGATGAATTTTGGCAAAATGGTTGAAAAATCACATACAATAACTAAAAATATGATTGTCACTTTCGACCAATAGGTGGCGCAGTTACGAAACTGATGTGATGTGGTCAGAGTGAAGTGACAATGACACATACAAAGTTTGGTGTCAATATGTCAAGGCATTGCAGATATAAAGCCTGAATAGTCATTTTGGCATCATGCCTCAACTTTGCTCCTGCGGTATACGAAAACGGTTTTGTCTATCGACACGAAATCCATAACTTTTACTCGGCACGGTCTGGAGATGACACGATCCGATTTTGGTGAAAATCGGACGTTCGGATCTAGGAGGAGTTCGAAAAAGTAGGTTTTAAAAGAAAATAAAGATGGCGGACAGGAACTTTGATTGACTATGGCAAAATTGGTATCTATGTTTTCAGCATAACCCAAGGAATCTATTGAGATCAGTGTCATTACTATAGGCAAGTTTATTCAAAAGTTATTAGCATTTTTGGAAATTTCATTATAACTTTTGACCAAAAGGTGGCGCTGTCTCATACATTTTTGAGTACCTTTAGGGCGTTGTACTGATGACCCATACTGAGTTTCGTAACGATACGTTCATGCGTTCATAAAATACAGCATTTTTAGCACATAATTCAAAATGGCCGACAGCCAAAATGGCCGATATGGGAAAATTGGATATCAGTCAACTCAGCACGACGCTCTGAATCTAACGAGATCACTTTTGTGATTTTTGGACAAACCATTCAGAAGTTATAAGCAAAAACATAAATTCTTCATATCTCCGGACCAGTAGGTGGCGCTGCGCCGAAACGCAGCATGTAGCCTCAGGTCATGCTTGTGATGACATGTACCAAATTTGGTCTGAATCCGATAAAGCGTTGTGGAGATACAGCCTTACGTCTGGTTTTCGCAAGCGCTACGTAAAATTTATTTGCGCGGTATTCGAGAACGGTAATTCGAATCAACTTGAATTCCATAACTTTTGGTCGTCAAGGTCTGGAGATGATCTGGTTAATTTTTCGTGAAATTCGGAGCAACGGTCTAGGAGGAGTTCGAAAAAGTAGGTTTTTCGGAAAAATCAAAATGGCGGGAAAACTATTATGACGGAAAATGACGTCATAGGGTGCAGTCGAATCGTCATGAGCTCAGGAATCAGAGGAAAAAAGAATTTTGTTTCTAGCCCTTGTGGTTCAAAAGTTATTAGCATAAACATGAGTGAAACTTTGGACAGCTGGTGGCGCTAGAGGGAATGAGTTGGAGACTCCAAATTTACTATGGTGATAGTTCAGGCTGTCCTCTATCACTGTGCCAATTTTCATAAGTTTCCCGCAAACGGTTCTATAGGCTGCCATAGACGCCCAGTCGGAAGAAAAAGAAAAAGAAAAAGAAGAAATATAGCTGCAAGCAGCAATCACCGGGGCCAAGCGCAAGCAAGACGACAAGACATGCCAAAGTGGCTGGGAGTGTGAGACCCACTGCAGCAAGGAGCAATTAAAGACATTTGAAGATGAATTTTGGCAAAATGGTTGAAAAATCACATACAATAACTAAAAATATGATTATCACTTTCGACCAATAGGTGGCGCAGTTACGAAACTGATGTGATGTGGTCAGAGTGAAGTGACAATGACACATACAAAGTTTGGTGTCAATATGTCAAGGCATTGCAGATATAAAGCCTGAATAGTCATTTTGGCATCATGCCTCAACTTTGCCACTGCGGTATACGAAAACGGTTTCGTCTATCGACACGAAATCCATAACTTTTACTCGGCACAGTCTGGAGATGACACGATCCGATTTTAGTGAAAATCGGACGTTCGGTCTAGGAGGAGTTCGAAAAAGTAGGTTTTAAAAGAAAATAAAGATGGCGGACAGGAAGTTTGACTGACTATGGCAAAATTTGGTATCTATGTTTTCAGCATAACCCAAGGAATCTATTGAGATCAGTGTCATTACTATAGGCAAATTTATTCAAAAGTTATTAGCATTTTTGGAAATTTCATTATAACTTTTGACCAAAAGGTGGCGCTGTCTCATAATTTTTTGAGTACTTTTAGGGCGTTGTACTGATGACCCATACTGAGTTTCGTAACGATACGTTCATCGCGTTCATAAAATACAGCATTTTAGCACATAATTCAAAATGGCCGACAGCCAAAATGGCCGATATGGGAAAATTGGATATCAGTCGACTCAGCACGATGCCCTGAATCTAACGAGACCACTTTTGTGATTTTTGGACAAACCGTTCAGAAGTTATAAGCAAAAATATAAATTCTTCATATCTCCGGACCAGTAGGTGGCGCTGCGCCGAAACGCAGCATGTAGCCTCAGGTCATGCTTGTGATGACATGTACCAAATTTGGTCTGAATCCGATTTAGCGTTGTGGAGATACGGCCTTACGTCTGTTTTCGCAAGCGCTACGTAAAATTTATTTGCGCGGTATTCAAGAACGGTAATTCGAATCAATTTGAATTCCATAACTTTTGGTTGTCAAGATCTGGAGATGATCTGGTTCATTTTTCGTGAAATTCGGAGCAACGGCCTAGGAGGAGTTCGAAAAAGTAGTTTTTTCGGAAAATTCAAAATGGCGGGAAAACTATTATGACGGAAAATGACGTCATAGGGTGCAGTCGAATCGTCATGAGCTCAGGAATCAGAGGAAAAAAGAATTTTGTTTCTAGCCCTTGTGGTTCAAAAGTTATTAGCATAAACATGAGTGAAACTTTGGACAGCTGGTGGCGCTAGAAGGAATGAGTTAGAGACTCCAAATTCGCTATGGTGATAGTTTAGGCTGTCCTCTATAACTGTGCCAATTTTCATAAGTTTCCCCGCAAACGGTTCTATAGGCTGCCATAGACGCCCAGTCGGAAAAAGAAAAAGAAAAAGAAATATAGCTGCAAGCAGCCATTACGGGGCCAAGCGCAAAAGCAGACGACGAGATATGCCTACATGGCTGAAAGTGTGAGACAAACTGCAGCAAGGAGCAATTAAAGACATTTGAAGATGAATTTTGGCAAAATGGTTGAAAAATCACATACAATAACTAAAAATATGATTATCACTTTCGACCAATAGGTGGCGCAATTACGAAACTGATGTGATGTGGTCAGAGTGAAGTGACAATGACACTTACAAAGTTTGGTGTCAATATGTCAAGGCATTGCAGATATAAAGCCTGAATAGTCATTTTGGCATCATGCCTCAACTTTGCCACTGCGGTATACGAAAACGGTTTCGTCTATCGACACCGAAATCCATAACTTTTACTCGGCACGGTCTGGAGATGACACGATCCGATTTTGGTGAAATTCAGACGTTCGGTCTAGGAGGAGTTCGAAAAAGTAGGTTTTAAAAGAAAATAAAGATGGCGGACAGGAAGTTTGGCTGACTATGGCAAAATTGGTATCTATGTTTTCAGCATAACCCAAGGAATCTATTGAGATCAGTGTCATTACTATAGGCAAATTTATTCAAAAGTTATTAGCATTTTTGGAAATTTTATTATAACTTTTGACCAAAAGGTGGCGCTGTCTCATACATTTTTGAGTACCTTTAGGGCGTTGTACTGATGACCCATACTGAGTTTCGTAACGATACGTTTATGCGTTCATAAAATACAGCATTTTAGCACATAATTCAAAATGGCCGACAGCCAAAATGGCCGATATGGGAAAATTGGATATCAGTCAACTCAGCACGACGCTCTGAATCTAACGAGGCCACTTTTGTGATTTTTAGACAAACCATTCAGAAGTTATAAGCAAAAACATAAATTCTTCATATCTCTGGACCAGTAGGTGGCGCTGCGCCGAAACGCAGCATGTAGCCTCAGGTCATGCTTGTGATGACATGTACCAAATTTGGTCTGAATCCGATAAAGCGTTGTGGAGATACGGCCTTACGTCTGTTTTTGCAAGCGCTACGTAAAATTTATTTGGCGCGGTATTCAAGAACGGTAATTCGAATCAACTTGATTTCCATAACTTTTTGTCGTCATGGTCTGGAGATGATCTGGTTCATTTTTCGTGAAATTCGGAGCAACGGCCTAGGAGGAGTTCGAAAAAGTAGGTTTTTCGGAAAATTCAAAATGGCGGGAAAACTACTATGACGGAAAATGACGTCATAGGGTGCAGTCGAATCGTCATGAGCTCAGGAATCAGAGGAAAAAAGAATTTTGTTTCTAGCCCTTGTGGTTCAAAAGTTATTAGCATAAACATGATTGAAATTTTGGACAGCTGGTGGCGCTAGAGGGAATGAGTTGGAGACTCCAAATTTGCTATGGTGATAGTTCAGGATGTCCCCTATCACTGTGCCAATTTTCATAAGATTCCCGCAAACGGTTCTATAGGCTGCCATAGACGCCCAGTCGGAAAAAGAAAAAGAAAAAGAAGAAGAAATATAGCTGCAAGCAGCAATCACCGGGGCCAAGCGCAAGCAAGACGACAAGACGTGCCAAAGTGGCTGGGAGTGAGAGATCAACTGCAGCAAGGAGCAATTGAAGACATTAAAAGATGAATTTTGGCAAAATGGTTGAAAAATCACATGCATTAACTTAAAAATATGATTTAATAGATTATCACTTTCGACCAATAGGTGGCGCAATTACGAATCTGATGTGATGTGGTCAGAGTGAAGTGACAATGACACATACAAAGTTTGGTGTCAATATGTCAAGGCATTGCAGATATAAAGCCTGAATAGTCATTTTGGCATCATGCCTCAACTTTGACACTGCGGTATACAAAAACGGTTTTGTCTATCGACACGAAATCCATAACTTTTACTCGGCACGGTCTGGAGATGACACGATCCGATTTTGGTGGAAAATCGGACGTTCGGTCTAGGAGGAGTTCGAAAAAGTAGGTTTTAAAAGAAAATAAAGATGGCGGACAGGAAGTTTGGCTGACTATGGCAAAATTGGTATCTATGTTTTCAGCATAACCCAAGGAATCTATTGAGATCAGTGTCATTACTATAGGCAAATTTATTCAAAAGTTATTAGCATTTTTGGAAATTTCATTATAACTTTTGACCAAAAGGTGGCGCTGTCTCATAAATTTTTGAGTACCTTTAGGGCGTTGTACTGATGACCCATACTGAGTTTCGTAACAATACGTTCATGCGTTCATAAAATACAGTATTTTAGCACATAATTCAAAATGTCCGACAGCCAAAATGGCCGATATGGGAAAATTGGATATCAGTCGACTCAGCACGACGCCCTGAATCTAACGAGACCACTTTTGTGATTTTTGGACAAACCGTTCAGAAGTTATAAGCAAAAACATAAATTATTCATATCTCCGGACCAGTAGGTGGCGCTGCGCCGAAACGCAGCATGTAGCCTCAGGTCATGCTTGTGATGACATGTACCAAATTTGGTCTGAATCCGATAAAGCGTTGTGGAGATACGGCCTTACGTCTGTTTTCGCAAGCGCTACGTAAAATTTATTTGCGCGGTATTCGAGAACGGTAATTCGAATCAACTTGAATTCCATAACTTTTAGTCGTCAAGGTCTGGAGATGATCTGGTTCATTTTTCGTGAAATTCGGAGGCAACGGCCTAGGAGGAGTTCGAAAAAGTAGGTTTTTCGGAAAATTCAAAATGGCGGGAAAACTATTATGACGGAAAATGACGTCATAGGGTGCAATCGAATCGTCATGAGCTCAGGAATCAGAGGAAAAAAGAATTTTGTTTCTAGCCCTTGTGGTTCAAAAGTTATTAGCATAAACATGAGTGAAACTTTGGACAGCTGGTGGCGCTAGAGGGAATGAGTTGGAGACTCCAAATTCGCTATGGTGATAGTTCAGGCTGTCCTCTATCACTGTGCCAATTTTCATAAGTTTCCCGCAAACGGTTCTATAGGCTGCCATAGACGCCCAGTCGGAAAAAGAAAAAGAAAAAGAAAAAGAAGCAGAATAAGAACCAGAACAGATACAATAGGTGCCCGCACCTTCAGTGCTTGGCCCCTAATAAGAACGGGAACAGATACAATAGGTGCCCGCACCTTCAGTGCTTGGCCCCTAATAAGAACGGGAACAGATACAATAGGTGCCCGCACCTTCAGTGCTTGGCCCCTAAATATAGCTGCAAGCAGCAATCACCGGGGCCAAGCGCAAGCAAGACGACAAGACATGCCAAAGTGGCTGGGAGTGTGAGACCCACTGCAGCAAGGAGCAATTGAAGACATTTAAAGATGAATTTTGGCACAATGGTTGAAAAATCACATACAATAACTAAAAATATGATTATCACTTTCGACCAATAGGTGGCGCAGTTACGAAACTGATGTGATGTGGTCAGAGTGAAGTGACAATGACACTTGCAAAGTTTGGTGTCAATATGTCAAGGCATTGCAGATATAAAGCCTGAATAGTCATTTTGGCATCATGCCTCAACTTTGCCACTGCGGTATACGAAAACGGTTTTGTCTATCGACACGAAATCCATAACTTTTACTCGGCACGGTCTGGAGATGACACGATCCGATTTTGGTGAAAATCGGACCTTCGGTCTAGGAGGAGTTCGAAAAAGTAGGTTTTAAAAGAAAATAAAGATGGCGGACAGGAAGTTTGGCTGACTATGGCAAAATTGGTATCTATGTTTTCAGCATAACCCAAGGAATCTATTGAGATCAGTGTTATTACTATAGGCAAATTTATTCAAAAGTTATTAGCATTTTTGGAAATTTCATTATAACTTTTGACCAAAAGGTGGCGCTGTCTCATAAATTTTTGAGTACCTTTAGGGCGTTGTACTGATGACCCATACTGAGTTTCGTAACGATACGTTCATGCGTTCATAAAATACAGCATTTTAGCACATAATTCAAAATGGCCGACAGCCAAAATGGCCGATATGGGAAAATTGGATATCAGTCGACTCAGTATGACGCCCTGAACCTAACGAGACCACTTTTGTGATTTTTGGACAAACCGTTCAGAAGTTATAAGCAAAAACATAAATTCTTCATATCTCCGGACCAGTAGGTGGCGCTGTGCCGAAACGCAGCATGTAGCCTCAGGTCATGCTTGTGATGACATGTACCAAATTTGGTCTGAATCCGATAAAGCGTTGTGGAGATACGGCCTTACGTCTGTTTTCGCAAGCGCTACGTAAAATTTATTTGCGCGGTATTCGAGAACGGTAATTCGAATCAACTTGAATTCCATAACTTTTGGTCGCCAAGGTCTGGAGATGATCTGGTTCATTTTTCGTGAAATTCGGAGCAACGGCCTAGGAGGAGTTCGAAAAAGTAGGTTTTTCGGAAAATTCAAAATGGCGGGAAAACTATTATGACGGAAAATGACGTCATAGGGTGCAGTCGAATCGTCATGAGCTCAGAAATCAGAGGAAAAAAGAATTTTGTTTCTAGCCCTTGTGGTTCAAAAGTTATTAGCATAAACATGAGTGAAACTTTGGACAGCTGGTGGCGCTAGAGGGAATGAGTTGGAGACTCCAAATTTGCTATGGTGATAGTTCAGGCTGTCCTCTATCACTGTGCCAATTTGTATAAGTTTCCCGCAAACGGTTCTATAGGCTGCCATAGACGCCCAGTCGGAAGAAAAAAAAAAAGAAAAAGAAGAAGAAATATAGCTGCAAGCAGCCATTACGGGGCCAAGCGCAAAAGCAGACGACGAGATATGCCTACATGGCTGAAAGTGTGAGACAAACTGCAGCAAGGAGCAATTAAAGACATTTGAAGATGAATTTTGGCAAAATGGTTGAAAAATCACATACAATAACTAAATATATGATTATCACTTTCGACCAATAGGTGGCGCAGTTACGAAACTGATGTGATGTGGTCAGAGTGAAGTGACAATGACACTTACAAAGTTTGGTGTCAATATGTGAAGGCATTGCAGATATAAAGCCTGAATAGTCATTTTGGCATCATGCCTCAACTTTGCCACTGCGGTATACGAAAACGGTTTCGTCTATCGACACGAAATCCATAACTTTTACTCGGCACGGTCTGGAGATGACACGATCCGATTTTGGTGAAAATCGGACGTTCGGTCTAGGAGGAGTTCGAAAAAGTAGGTTTTAAAAGAAAATAAAGATGGCGGACAGGAAGTTTGGCTGACTATGGCAAAATTGGTATCTATGTTTTCAGCATAACCCAAGGAATCTATTGAGATCAGTGTCATTACTATAGGCAAATTTATTCAAAAGTTATTAGCATTTTTGGAAATTTCATTATAACTTTTGACCAAAAGGTGGCGCTGTCTCATACATTTTTGAGTACCTTTAGGGCGTTGTACTGATGACCCATACTGAGTTTCGTAACGATACGTTCATGCGTTCATAAAATACAGCATTTTAGCACATAATTCAAAATGGCCGACAGCCAAAATGGCCGATATGGGAAAATTGGATATCAGTCAACTCAGCACGACGCCCTGAATCTAACGAGACCACTTGTGTGATTTTTGGACAAACCGTTCAGAAGTTATAAGCAAAAACATAAATTCTTCATATCTCCGGACCAGTAGGTGGCGCTGCGCCGAAACGCAGCATGTAGCCTCAGGTCATGCTTGTGATGA
>JARPMJ010002882.1:0-104979 GCA_033366665.1 Phoxinus dragarum | reverse complement strand
AAACTAGTTTCCACTGTTATGCCGATGATACTTATAAATGTCATCATGGTTTCGGCCAGCTCGTTTTAAAGCCGCAACATAAAAGGGATCAGACACAAATCTTTTTTATTTTCTTTAATGTAGTGTCTTGACCAATCAATCAGACCCACAAATTGTTCATTTAATGAATAATTCAGCAAACTCACTCTCCCAACAAAGGTCCTTGAGCTATCCCCTGAAAAACTGCAACTATCATCCCAAATGATGTTAACACACAGATTTAACCAAGTCTCTGTTTACATCAGCAAACATCAACTTGAGCCTCAAATTGCATCGGGACAGTTTTTTATTCAAATGGGTGAGACATGCAAGTATCAAACTTAGCCTCATTTAAGTACCCTTACCCATTTTAAAGAAGAGTGTGTTAGAACTAAAAACTGATGGTTTGCTCAAGACTGTCAGTCCAAATCCACACACACTGGTGTGACTAACAGAATAAACATGAGCGCAACTAAAATCTAGACCAACATGAGATCACCAGTTGGAGTCCTTAATTAGGTGTGCATTGCTGTACTGCTTAAGTGATGAGGGGAGGACTTCAAAAAATGCCAATGCCTTTATATTTTCACGGCAGACTGTTTCTGTTATTGTCAGGCAAACATGCAGTGCCATCTCTGTTCACCTAGGTCCAAAATACATAAAGCTGCCTCTCACTGTGCCCGAAGCCCACGAGCTAGAGTCCGCATTTGAACACGCTCATGGTATGCCTCAGTGTTTAGGAGCCGTATATGGCACCCACATCGAAATAAAGCAGCCATCTGTCAACTCAATAGATTACCTGAACCGGACGGGAAGAGATTCCCTGAATGTGCAAACTGTAATGTGACTACAAATACAGATTTATGGATGATGTCATAAAATGGCCAGGGACTGTTCATGACACGCATGTCTTCACCAATTCCAAGCTAATCCATATTTTAAGACCGGAAAGATCCCTGCACTGGAGAAGAAGATTCTGGATGACGAGGGAGGCGATACCCATTTTCCTTTTGAGTGATCCTGCCTACCCGCTACTGCCTTTCCTGATTAAAGAATATGTAATAGTACAGTATCTAATATTGAATCGGTTTGCAATCGGTTGTACATGGGTAGCATACAGGTTTCATACTTTTCGATGCAAGTATCTGTAATAAGCTTATCCCTGGTTGCTTACAACATATTGCATTTTATCTGCTATAAACATGCTTGACGAATATAAACATTGCATTTAGTGTCAAAAAGTGCACCCTCCAATAATCACCATGTAAAAAACTAATTGCAACAAAACAGATAGAATTCTCAACAGGACACATGACACCCAGATTCATCAGTCTTACATATGTAAATGTATAAATTGGAAGACATTAAATAAGGGGTCATGTCAAACTTAAACTCATGCCACAGTGTGCCCTCTTATAACTGAGGTCAACAATAACTTGAACAAACAATCAACAAATGGCAACATATTGCCACTTTTATATATGTATCTGCCCCAACAATGGAATTACAATTACAATAAACTAAAGTGTCTACCATAGCGGAGGGGAAAATGGCTGGTTTCAAATACCATTGGACTAACATGAGGCTGCGGGCTTGAACATTATGCCTCAGTAGTGAAAACCCCTCATGGATGCTGTTGGTAATGGTGGCTATGTTCTCTGTCAGTTTATCTAGCCTTTCTGTGTTTACGCCTCTCCGACTCCTCCAGAAGGTCCACCATCCTCCTCTTTATTTGGAGGGTCCTCCTGTACGGCTGGATCTGTGTGTAGTTTTCTCTTTAGCCTGTCCCCTCTGTGGCTGTTGAGCTGCCTTGACAGAAATCAGAGTGAATATTTTAAAATGGAAACAGAACTCACCGGCAACACATTTAGCACACCTACCCCAGTGCTACAAGTACACAAAGGACAACTTGCAACGGCCCCCTCAACTAGGTACACATACAGACCAGTAGAATACAAGCCAATAAAAATGTTCTGCCATGAAGTTCCCTTATATCCCCACTCATGGAATCCCATATTCCCATATAAGTCACTTAAAGAAGGTCTCTTCGGGACTTGACAACCTCTGACGGTGCATACAGAGTTTTTAGCTGTTTTCGCGGATCCATCTGAACGGGCATCTTTTTGACAATGTTGTCGTCTGTAAAAAAGAAACACTTTCCGTTTTTTAGTTGTTGTGTAAATGTAGCCTACCCTAAGAGCTTGTGTTTCAGAGTTGGCAACCCTGTGACTTGGTTGTGTGCACAATGTTATTATTGAAAACGGAAGTAATTTCGAAGAAATATTAGTTTCGTTAATACACGGCTGTGTGTAAATGTGGCCTAAGAGCTTGTGTTTCAGAGTTGGCAACCCTGTGATTAATTACCGGGGCTCCGCCCTAAAGACGTCCAGATTGCCTGTGATGCTAAATCAACCTGTTCTGAATTATTAAGAGCGTTTAAATAACGCTGGCATCAGTGCAGCTGATTTAGAGTTAAACTGTAGAGCAGTGTGGATCTTAACAGAAGTGCTGCAGGGTTTTTGAAAGAGACTCTTGATTTAGTCTTGGATGATTGCTCTTCATGGCTGTGAGGGAGATTTGTGTTTGGAAAGGGCTCATTTTAGCCCTCTTCCTCTTTGCTGTTGATGGACAGAAGAGGCCGGTGAGTACCGTGGGCTTTGAAGTGAACCGAAGCAGACTAATGTTTATGCTGATGCAGTTTTAAAGATGACTAAATTAATCCCCAAATCTTTAACCAATGTTAAAAGTTCATTGTTCATTTTGTACTTTGTGGCCATCTAGTGGTCAAATGATGAATGATGTTCATTGAGTGTTCATAAATGTATTGTTTTGTGCTTATTTTTTTAATTTTTTACCATGGCAGTCCAGTGTTGCCAGTTCAGTTCATTATGCCCCTTTTCAAAAGATGTAATTGACACATTCTGGGGAGGGAAACCATACACGTTTGTGAAATTTCAGCTCAACATACCCCCACATAAAATCTATTATAGCTTGACAAATTTGCCCCTTTATGGGTGTGAGCAAAAACGTGCCTTTTTTGTCCCTTTTAAATGCAAATGAGCTGCTGCTCCGCCTCTATTCCGATCCTTTAGGCATTTTTTCCGAAAGGCCGATCCTTTACATTAGATTCGGATACTGGCAATAACAAAACACGCATCTCACTCATCCAAAATCTCAGAAATAACCAGTAGCGAGTGCAGCCTTACAGAGTCTCAGGAAGTGGTTCAACTTTTAGACACCCCTGGAAGTTTCTGAATGATTAGTGGATCCATTTATGTAGTTGTGGAGTTTACATTGATTCATCTCATTGACTTGCATATACCATCATATTTAACTTTTTTTTACACAGGTTGAGAGTTCTCTGAGGTCTTTAAGACTGCTGTGACATTTGGTTTGGTCAAATAGTTCAGTGCTCATCTATGCAGCAACCAGATGGCGGTTGCCGTGGGTGGAAACATTATAACATAAGTGGTAATCTAAGATAGGGGATCCTACGTCAGAAGGGGAGCGAAATCTGGTCGGCTTTTTTTTTCATGTTCGCAGAGAGGCTTCCCCAAAACAAAGTTACTGGGTCACTTTTCACGTTTTCTGGGTTGGTAGATGCATATTAAACAGGAAAAATGCAGATTTTCATGATTTGTCCCCTTTAAATTTGGAGCTTCAACACAACCTAGAGCTGCACGATTAATTGTTAAGAGATTGTGATCTTGATTTAAACCCCCCACACAGCCTTATTCCTAAATTACAAAGATTTGACTATTAATTAAACCTTTGACAATCAAACGGAACATTTGAATCTGCATTGGTACTGCTGAGCCAGAGACCAGTTGTCATGTATAGGTATGAAATTGTCACTTCAAATGATTGTTTTGATTTTAACATTCGTCATCACCTTGTGGTGTACAATGCCATTGAATCATTCAAAATATTCATTCAAAAAGCTTGATTCATAAATACTTAACTTGTTTCATTAATCAAACTTTTGTTTTTTAAATTGTGCAGCTCAAATACCACCCCAACTGCCCATAGACTTGGCAACCCTGTGGACACTTTCTGTGGATGTTCAACGAACATGTAAATGTTCTGTCCTGATTCCTTTTGGTCCCTGAACCTAAACTTCATGATGTTTACACAGGTTATTCATGGTGACGTTCCCTGCAGTGATTGAAACTGGATCTGATGCCAAATTGTGTGCTAGTCTTCTGAAACCCCAAGAGAGTCTCACAATGACAGTTTCTCTGCTTGATGAGGAAAATGGGATGACTCAACTTATGCAGCAGGTTTCTTCAAAGCCATTTCACCGCTGCTTTTGTTTTCCAGGTATGCCATTAGATGCAAGTGGGTTTCTTTTTTTTTCTTTTTCCTGGTTTAACTGGGTTTCTCTACAGGCTCCTCGAGTAGATAAAGAATCTGTGCAGACGCTGAAGGTAGAAGTTCAAGGGAAGGTCTTCAGAGCGACTGAAGAGAGGAAAGTCCATGTTCAGACGTTACCTGCCTTTGACCTTCATCCAAACAGACAAAACCCATCTACAATCCAGGACAAACTGGTGAGCTGTGAATGACCCTTGGTTGAATATTAGAGGTGTGGAAAGTCCATTATGCTACAGATTCTGATCGCCTTCAGGTGCATTATGCAATAATTGTGAGCGTTTGTTGCTTTTTTGCAGTGAATTTCCGAGTTGTCACCATGGATGGCAAGTTTTTGCCTCTTGATCAGATGGTAAGGACTGACCATGAACGCATTGCATGTTGTTTACATGTGTAGTTTTGCTTTTAAACATGTAAAAAAAATAATAATAATAATTTAATGATTGATGCATCAGTGTTCTTTTTAAATGCTTAACATTCCTATCTTTGTGTCTTGCAGTACAGTCTGGTGGTGGTGGAGGTGAGAATTTTGCAATGGAGTTTTTTTTTTTTTTTTTTTTTTTTTTTGCAGTATTTCTCTGAGCTGTTCATTGTTTTAATAGGACAATAATAATAACCGAATTGGTCAGTGGACAAACATTTCCTCAACGGGGTGGATATTGCAGCTTTCTCATGAGTTAAACCCAGAGGCTCAGACAGGGATGTACACACTAAAGGCTTTTATTGGTGACCAAATGACCTCCCACATTTTTTGAGGTGAAAAAATACGGTAAGCTGTTATGAACATTGTGTGTATATAATGTGCAACAGTTCATCGACAGATCTGAGGTCTTACAGCATTTTTATTTCTGGTTTAGTTTTGCCCAAATTTGATGTGACTGTAAACGCACCACAGATGTACAGTGTTGCAGATGTGGGACTGAAAGTTGAGGCTTGTGCCAAGTGAGTGAAACCTAGAGATATTGTCTTGTGGTTGGTCCGTTCTTGATTTTGTTCCTTGTGACGTTTCCCAGATACACATATGGCCAACCCGTACCTGGCCAAGCCTTCTTGGAAGTATGTCGTGAGCCGTTTTCATATGTTGTGGTTCCTGATTTGACCCCGTCTTTGCCTGGATAAAACTGCAAAGGTTTGACTCCTGCCTTACAGTGGAGGGTTTTTCTTCTGCTTGTGCTTGACTTAAATGTGACTTTGTTCTGCTACCAGATGAATGCCACTGGCTGCGCCTCCCTTACCGTCGATACATCAGTCTTTTTCAACACCAAATTTGAAAATAATATGCAAGACACTTTTCTTGTAAATGTGAATGTCACTTGAGGAGGGAACAGGTGAGCTATTGGCTGATCTTAACCAATTGCATGTGTATGGAGGAAGTTGACTCGTTTATTTAGCGTTTTTTTTTTTTGTTTGTTTTTTTTCCAGATGTATTGATGTCAAAATCTGCAACAGTGTCCGTTACGTTTGAAGTCGGCAAGGTCACGTTTGTGGACCTCCCGGATTATTTTGAACCTGGATCAACAATTAAAGGAAAGGCAAGTAAATGTTAATTCCTTGTAGCAGAAGCCTTCACATTGGTTCCCTTTACTTACCTTGAATCCCAACAGATATCAGTGTCTCGTTTTGATGGGACTCCAATTGTAAACAAAGTGGTTTATCTCCTGGATGGTAACAGCTGGCCCAACAAACTGCTGATGGATCTGACTACAAACCAGAACGGACTGGCCTCGTTCTCCCTCTGCACTGCTAGTCTTCCTAAAGCTGCTCTGAATCTAGTGGTACGATTTGCTCTGTGTTTTGTGAAATGGACTTCTCCCAATCTCTCACATGAAACTGATTCAATTCGTTGTTCCCCAGGCAAGTGCGACTCCAGCGGTTGTTAATGGTTACAAATCGCCATACTTCACTACAGATACCAGGGTTATTCAGCTTATCCAACCTGATTCTTCCAGCAACCCATCTAGTGAACTGACTATAGTGAAGCTTGAGCAGCCACTCAAATTTGATGCTTCGTTTTCAGTGACTGTAAAGTATTCTTTTGTTGGAGAGTCTGGTGACTACAGTGTTGATATCATCTATATGGTGAGTGGACATCAGGGTTTTGTTTTTTTATAAACCTTGCTCTCGCCTGTTTTATGCACCCATTTGTTTTTTGTCAGGTCTTGTCCAGAGGATTGATAGTCCTCCATGGATTTCAGACGGTCAAAGCGAGGGCTTCTAATACAGTCACGAGCGGCTCTGTGTCGTTCCAACTGTCTGTCAGTGTCGATATGGCTCCAGCAGTGCAGATTCTGGTTTACTCCGTTCTGCCCAGTGAGAATGTTGTTGTTGGTAGTGCATCGTTTGAGACAGAAACTCATTTCCAAAACGAAGTATGATGTGCACTAGCATCTTTTGGCTTTTTAAGTGGGGTATGATGAGGTGTCTTACAGCATATTGGTCATTGTTCCAGGTGTCTCTACAGTTCTCTCCTGCTACGGCTGTTCCTGCTGAGGGAAATGTTCTGACCATCTCTGCTGAAGCAGGATCTCTGTGTGGCATCAGTGCTGTAGATCAGAGCGTCTGGATCTTGGAGCCAGGAAGACGTCTGAGTGCTAAAATGGTAGCCATGTGCAGTTCTTGTTGGTCTTGATTGACATTCAGGTTTGGCTTTGAAACGAATAATGCTGATGGTTCAATTAGACAAACCTATGCTATCATGTTATAATTATAGCAGTTTGTATACACTTAACACCTAACATTAACTCTGTGACCATAACATGCCAAACATTAATGCATTTAGTTAAATAAACATGTGACAAACCAACACTGTTTTATGGTCCTAGGTGTTTGACTTGCTCCCGGTGCGATCACTATCAGGTTACCCATCCAGCGTTCAGGATGAACCTGAGTGTCTAGGTTTTCGACCCCGTCTAGCTTTTCATATAGATTCTGCCTACACTGCTCCTACAAATCAAGCCTACACAACTTTCAAGGTAGAAAACCATAAATGATCATGTGGTCACTGAATAGTATGGAGTCATTGACTTTAAATTGGTCTTGTTTTGACTTGTTACTATGACAGAGCCTGGGAATGAAGATCGCTACAAATCTTGCTGTACAAGCCCCTCCGTGCCCGCTGTATCGTAGATTTCCAGAAAGTAGGTCTATGCAGATAAACAGTTCTTTCCATAAACTATTTTGAATGACCTGGTGAACTTGCCTTGTTGTAGGAGGTTATTCCGCTTACTTTGTGGATGGACAAATTGGTGTTAATTTCCATAATTGCAACAAGAGGGGCAGTTATGAACAATGCTTATTCTGCAGACACTAATACCGTTCAGAGTAAATGGGTGAAATTGCTTGTCTCTTTCAGTGAATTTGAATGGTCCTCCTGTAGCTATGGCTGAAATGGTTCCTGCTGAAATGGCTCTTCTAGAAGCAGAAAGTGCTAGAGTTGACAGTCCCTCTTCAGAAGTGACCGTCAGGACTTACTTTCCAGAAACATGGCTCTGGCAGCTTGCTCAAGTGGAGTTAGTGAACTCCTTCTAAAACTACTTAACCACCGTTTTTACTAATGTTCCTCTTAATTTCTCTTGTGCTGTCTTTTAGAGACACTGGATCCACACAAGTTCCCCTCACTGTTCCTGACACCATCACCACATGGGAGACGGAGGCGTTCTGCCTGTCCTCAAAAGGTTTCGGTCTGGCTCCTCCTGCTCTGCTGACGGTCTTCCAGCCCTTCTTCCTGGAGCTCTCCCTGCCGTACTCCATCGTCCGTGGGGAGTCTTTTGAGCTTAAGGCCACAGTCTTCAGCTATCTGTCCAAGTGCATCATGGTCTGCAATGGTTTATTTTCATATATATATATATATATATATATATATATATATATATATATATATATATATATATATAATATGGATGTGTATAGAAGGTCATGTGTCTTTGCTCCATGTGCTCTGTTTCATTGGCAGGTTAAAGTAACTCCAGATTCATCCACGGCCTTCACTCTTAAACCCTATACTGATCCGTATTCATCCTGTCTTTGTGCCAATGGGGAGAAAGACCTTCAAATGGGTTCTCTCAGCTTCTGTTCTAGGTCAGTTTTGGACTGCCTCTCTCTAAATTAGACAGGAAGTGAGCAACACCCAATATACACTTTTCACTACAGGAACTGTCAATGTGACTGTCAATGCTTCAGCTGAAGCATCCCGGTCTCGATGTGGCACTGAAGTCGTGACTGTGCCTACGAGAGGACGCACTGACATAGTCACTCGAAGTCTACTTGTCCTGGTAAAGTGTTAACCAGCTTTCTGGAGTTTGATCATGGAGATCATGCTGCTACTGATGTTGTGTTTTAATGCTTTTATAGCCTGAAGGAGTTGAAAGGACAAACACCCAGAGTTGGTTACTGTGTCCAAAGGGTTTGTTAGCACTCAATGATTCCCCAATACATTCTCCCTGTACAGCTAAATTTTAGCCTAGAGCTCAATGCTGATCTGTTCTTTTCGGTCTGCAGGAAAAGTTCTTTCTGAAGACATGACTCTGACACTTCCAAAAAATGTGGTTCAAGGATCAGCCAGATGCTCTGTTTCAGTCCTTGGTAAAACATTTCATTGAGTGGAAACTGACATGTGAAGGTTGGTAGAATAACTGTTTCTGATGTGGGTTTAATGCTTGACATCTTGTAGGGGACATAATGGGTCGTGCGCTGAAGAATCTGGATAGGTTATTAAAGATGCCGTATGGCTGTGGAGAACAGAATATGATTGTTCTTGCTCCCAATATTTACATCCTGATGTACCTGGAAGTCACAGGGCAACTCACCGCAGCCATCCGAGAGACCGCCACAGGCTACCTTCAGAAAGGTACAGTTGACCAAATCCACTTTACATATGTTGGAGACTAAATTCCAAACTGGTTTAGTCCTCAGACTAACTCCCTTCCTGACCTATTTACATGTGGCTTTTACCCCAATCAGGATCCCAAAGACAACTGAACTACAGACATAATGATGGTTCATACAGTACATTTGGTTATGATGAATCGAATACATGGTGAGTTTCACGCTGTTCTACTGTTGTGTATCTGTTGTGGCACCAGCAGTTTGTAAATCTTTGTCACAACCTTCTTCACGACCAGGTTGACCGCCTTTGTCATGAGGTCTTTTGGTCTAGCGAGGCAATTTATCTTCATTGATCCAAATGTCCTGCAGAGTGCAAAGGACTGGTTGATCAGCAAGCAGGGTTCAGACGGCTGTTTCATGCAGCAGGGAACTCTGCACCACATCGACATGAAGGTGCATTACATGTTTCTTAAACTATGCTCTAACCAATTGACTTGAGATGAGGCTGTTCTTCTAAATCAAATATGGTGATGTTTTAGGGTGGAGTTGGTGATGAGGTGACCATGACTGCCTACACTGTTGCATCACTGCTTGAACTAGGCGTCCCCACAATGGTAAACAAGTCTCCAGTAGTTCTGTGAGCTCCTTGCAGAGGATTTTTCTGATATGTTTTTATTTCAGGATCCTGCCATTACTAATGCTCTGTCATGCTTGAGGCCTGTTGTTGGGAACCTGGGAAACACTTATGCCATGGCTCTGCTGGCCTACACCTTCAGTCTGGCTGGAGAGACCACCACTCGATCACAGCTTTTAACTTGCTTGGACAACTATGCCATTTCTGATGGTGAGATTTACCAGCCTCTTGATGTTTGTTCATCAGCTTCTTTGTCAAACTTTCTCCCCTCCATCTCATCCTAAGGCACTAAGCTCCATTGGTCTCAGACGACATCTGGTGATACTCTGGCAGTGGAGATCAGCTCTTACGTGCTGCTAGCGGTTCTCGCTGTTCAGCCTCTCACGACCGCTAATCTGGGTTATGCTAACCGCATTGTCAACTGGCTCGTGGCCCAGCAGAATCCCTATGGAGGCTTCTCCTCCACTCAGGTGCCTCTGACTACCAAACATGAGTGCATTCATGTAGTTATTTTTATGATTTTTTTTTTATCTGGTGCTTGTTTTTAGGATACAGTGGTGGCTCTTCATGCCCTGTCTGTGTACGCTGCTCAAGTGTTCAGCTTGGACGGCTCCAGCACTGTCACCGTACAGTCCTCCGTAGTGGGAGGAGACTCGTATAGCTTCAAAGTGAATCGTGACAACAGGCTGCTGTATCAGGAGAAGCAGCTGAAGAACATTCCTGGCAAATATAGTGTTAAAGCATCAGGATCCACTTGTGTGTCTGTGCAGGTCCGTATCTTCACTCTCTCGGTTTCTGTTGTGCACATCAAAATCTTACTGTGCTTTGCTTTGCTCATACTGTAGGTTGCATGTTTCTACAACATCCCAACACCTGTTAAAGCCGCCAAAACGCTGAGCGTCGAAGCGCAGGTGACTGGAGACTGCCAACCACTTGGAGCCAATCTCATGTTGAACTTCATGGTGAAGTAAGAACAGCTTTGTCTTGAAACCAACAGTTTATGACTTATCCAAAAAAGGAAGCGGTGTTCTTGATTCCGTTGACTAAACCTCTTTATTCCACCTCCACCCTCATTCAGATACAATGGTGTAAAAGCAAGCACTAACATGGTTCTAGTTGATATTAAGCTCCTTTCGGGCTTCACGGCAGATACATCACTGGTTCGTATGTTTAAGATGATTTAGAAAGTCCCAAGATGCTTGAAGTTCCTTCACATGTGATAGTCTGTAAACGAATGTCTTTTCCTCAGCTTGGTTCTTCACCCCAAACGTTCGCCCCGCTAGTGGAGCGGGTTGATACTGAAGATGGTCATGTCCTAGTGTATCTGAAAGAGGTGAGACTTGGTATATTACTAGCTGCCATCTTGAGTGCTGTGCTCTGCTGTTCATCCTTTCTGTCTCACAGGTTCCCAAAGGCATCCCCATGAGTTACACTCTGCAGTTGAAACAGGTTCTTGTAGTGAAAAATCTCAAGCCAGCAGTCATAAATGTTTATGACTACTATCAGACAAGTACGCTTTCATCCTAATCCTGCTTTGGATCATGTTTAACAGTTAATCCAGCCAGAGCAGTTAATTTTTCTGTTCCTTTTTCAGGTGATTCGTTTGAGACCACCTACACGTCCCCCTGTCCATGATTTGATTCAGTGGCTGTAGGACACGTGCCTTAATAAAACTGCTTTTAAACAATCCGTCCTATTGTTGCCTCATGTTCCTTATCTGTGACATATTTGTTTGAATCAGGAAGTTGCTGTGTTCATGAGTTTCTATTTCTTAACATGGCTCACTCAGGCTTTTTTACTTTTTTTTTTTTTTTTTAAATGAAGCATTTAAAATTGAGGTGATTTGCTTGCCGGTGACTTTACATTAATCAATTGGCAAATTAAAAAGCTTTACATTTCCAACCAAGGTAGTAAGATTTGTGTAAAATTAGGGATTTTCACACTGCACTTAACCCCGGGTTATCGTCACTCTTTTAACCCTCAGTAAAGGAGCATTTTACACGTAATTTAAAAAGGTGGTTGGCACTGCTCCAGATATAAACGGTCGATTCTGTGTATGATAGGAAAAAGGTCAAACAGCGATTGGAAGAAAAAAAAACATGATGATTTGAGTGAAGAGACATTAACTTTTATGGTTTAAAGTTCTCTCTGAAAACTTGATTAGTCAGCAATGTGTAATGAGGACTAGCAATGCTATAGTCTTTATGTAAATGGGTCTTGCTGTTTGCCCAATCAGTAACATTGACACTGCAAATAAGTACTTGAACCCAGGGTTTATGACTGAGCAGTGTGAAACAGCAGCTTAAAGGGTTAGTTCACCCAAAAATGAAAATGTCATTAATGACTCACCCTCATGTCGTTCTAAGCCCGTAAGACCTCCGTTCATCTTCGGAACACAGTTTAAGATATTTTAGATTTAGTCCGAGAGATTTCTGTCCCTCCATTGAAGCTGTATATACAGTATACTGTCCGTGTTCATAAAGGTAATATAAACATCATCAAAGTAGTCCATGTGACATCAGTGGGTTAGTTAGAAGTTTTTGAAGCATCGAAAATACTTTTTGGTCCAAAAATAACACAAAAGACTTTATTACGCATTGTATTCTCTCCCGGGTCTGTTGTCAATCTGCGTTCAGGACTCCGCAGTGACGCTGCTGACGTAAGACGCTGATGACGTGTTATCTGGTGCGCCCGAGCTTCGTTTACAGTCTGAGGGAGACGCACGCTATATTCAAGCTATTCTACATTGTTTGCGTGGATATCATTTTTTTAATGGTGAGTAAATGTGCGTGTCGCGGATGAGACACTTTTACAGCGTGCGTTTCCCTCAGTCTATAAATGAAGCTCGGGCGCACCAGATAACACGTCATCAGCGTCTTACGCCAGCAGCGTAACTGTGAAGGATTGACAACAGACCCGGGAGAGAATACAATGCTGAATAAAGTCTTATTTTGTGTTATTTTTGGACCAAAAAGTATTTTCGATGATTCAAAAACTTCTAACTAACCCACTGATGTCACATGGACTACTTTGATGAGGTTTATATTACCTTTATGGACACGGACAGTATACTGTATATACAGCTTCAATGGAGGGACAGAAATCTCTCGGACTAAATCTAAAATATCTTAAACTGTGTTCCGAAGATGAACGGAGGTCTTACGGGCTTAGAACGACATGAGGGTGAGTCATTAATGACATTATTTTCATTTTTGGGTGAACTAACCCTTTAAGAATGCCCAGGATCAACTGTTAAACCTGGATATAGTACTCTGAGCAGTGTGAAACATGCAAAGAGATTTGCTCTGATTTGGAATGATCCAGGGTTAACCATTTCAAGTGTGAAAAGCCTTTGGCAAGCAGGCTAAGGGCTGTGAGAGAAATGGAAAATATAAAAGAGAACCAGTGGTAGCTGGTGGGTTTTAAATAGAGCCACTCAAAATTGTAGAATTCAGAACCCCTCCTGTTTTTTTTTTAAACTATAAAATAGCTTTTTTGGTCACTTTTAGACTGAAAATTGACAAATGATGTACAGCATGACAATATAAATACAATTTCCCTTACCTAGTCCTAGCCTAAAACTTGAAGAAACAAAAATAGCACTGGTCCTTTTACATGTCTGTTAAAGGAGCATGTTCGGCTCTTTTGTCTATATTTAAGCTTAGCCTGGTGTGGGTTTTTTTTTTTTTTTTTTGGTAGCGGCTGTTCAACTGTTCAACTAAATTTGTTTGCAATCAAATAATCTATATCTCTACTCTCCATATTGTAGCAAAACGTGGCTCGCCTAGTAGTGACTACGCCACCCCAATTTACTGGGGAAATAATCTAATAAACGGGACACAAATCCGTTTGCTCAGGAGAGGCAGGAGACGTGAGTTTTCATTTACACAAGCAAATTTTATTAACGAAAACAATTAAAAAATAATTCACAATAAATTGTCTTGATCAGTAAACAAAAAGACAAACAGACAAGAAATGTAGATCACTGCAGGGGCTGAGGCCCCCCGACAAGCAGGCTATAGCTATAGCTGCACACGGCAAGGAAAACATGATTTGAAAAGTCACACTCCACTACAAATTGTGATGTGATTAGAAATAACACAACACTAATAACCCTTAATTAAGGTGAAGGCCGTGCAGCTACCACCACCAGCCTGCTTCCAGGAAAACCCAGCTCCTGTGGAATACAAACAGAATACAAGACAGAAAACAACAACATATGCAAAATAAATATACATGCAAGACAACAAGGTCACGTCACCAAAGTCACACAATCAGTCAAAGAAACTACACAGATGACGGAACCATTTGGCTGCGATCAATCCAGGCAATAAATAACAGTGACGATCATGCTACAGAACTGGTGACAAAACCAGCCAAATCCATACAAAGAAAAACACAAACAGAAACAAAATCATGAAACTACAACAAAAACCATTCAGGCCCGCTCGAGCCTAAAACAGATCGCCTGAGCAGCAGACGGGTCACAGCAATAAGTTGGGTTTCCCCAAAAGCAGCAGACGTGGCTCAAGAAGCAAGGGCTGTTGACAGCAAGTTGTTAATGTAGCTGCTCAACCTTGCTTTAAAGAGAGCAAAGAGATTTCCTAAACACAAATATTTATTAACCATCTAATTAAAAACAATTGCAGATTAAAAAGAAACGATAAAAAAAACGTACTCACCCTGATTCAATATCGGCGCGCGCACACACACGTAATCACAGGCACACAGAAGTCATACGATAGGTCCGTTAGTGAGTCAATAAACAGGTACTCCGACGCGGCTATTAGAAGATGCCACGCCGATGGGAGCCCCGAAGGCACGCCACACTAACACGTATTGCAGGTCATTCAAACAAACAAAACTTCCCGAAAAGTTACGACGGTACCACATTAAAACTTACCACATTGCGAGTGTCACCACGAAAATGCGCACAGCCTCAATGGCCGAGTGTCACACTAAACAGATACAAATAAAGAAACACTATAACATCACTTAATACTAAAATCAAAACAACCAGCAGCACAGCTGACATGCATACCTCCACGGTCTCTTGGACTGAAGACAAGGGCGTGGGCTTTCGACAATCCCAGGAGGCATAAACACAGAGTCTAAGGGCAGTACCCCATTGGCCATATACATAATGAGGATGACGTGGCAACGAGTCACTCACTTCACCACAATATGTTCAGTTCAAACTATCACATAATTTACATCTCTTCAATGATTGGTTGTTATACCAAGGGGGGCTATCCGCCTCTGCCATGTTTCTTTTCTTAACACTAATTGCTGAAAGCAAATATTCAATGGTTATTTGCCCAAAAAAATAACAATCGGAGGCACCAGTCTCCGGGTATGGATTTACCTCCCCATTTCTATCGCCTCAGACTCTCGTTTCACAGATTTGGCACATTTGGGAAAAGCACGGTGGTTACACTTACAGAGGTGAAATTACAAACAATACACATTCTGAGACATGAAATGAATAGCTTGGGATTTTCCTTCTCCCATTTTTATGTCAATTTTGGGAAGGCTGTGCCTGATGAACTGCCACTGGTAAAACAGGAGAGTACAAGTTACAGTACAGTGTAAGAAATTAATCATTCCAATTAATAAAAGGAAAGTCTTCAGCCTTGATTTGAAATAATCAAGAGTTTCAGCAGACCTGCAGTTTCCTGGGATTTTGTTCCAGATATACGGACCTGAGAGGTCTAGATGGTCCATAACGTAGCAGAAGATCAGAAATGTATTTTTGCCCTATACCATTCAGTGCTTTATAAGCCAACAGTAGTATTTTGAAATCAAATCTTTGACCGACAGGAAGCCAGTGTTAAGACCTCAGAACTGAAGTGATGTGATCCACTCTCTTGGATTTAAAGACTTAAATTACAGCTCTGCTGACAATGTATAATTTGAAACTCACACTGCAATGTACTTAAAAACGACGTTTGAATCAGACGTCTGTGGTGTTTACGTACACTCTCATGTAAAATGCACGACTGTCTCCTTCGGTGGGGAATCCGTGGCATAATCCACCGCACATATCCCTGGGATTGAGTCTCGTATTTGGCGGGATATTTTATTGGACAGAGTAACCCCCAATTTCCACCAGATGCGTAACGGCTGCAGAACGCCTCAGCTGCGTGACAGCTCCGTTTTCCGTTGTCCGTCAATACCCACCAGGTCCGGATTTGTTGCGTAGTGGCTGCGGACCCACGAGATCTCGCTAATTCACGTGTGATCGCGCGATATGTAGTTTCGATTAACAGAACCACCAAACCAAGAACAGTTTTCCGCCATGATCATCATATTTTCCGCCAAATATGATCCACCATGATCACGGTGTATTTTATTTTGAAAATAAAACGGATCTTTTATTTTGTTTTGGTTTGTTCTGTTTTTTTGCTCGACTTATTGTCCTGCGCACTCTGTCCTGTAGTGCTGCGGAGCTTTCCGGCATCCGGCAAAAATAGAAGCTCTGCGTATCAGCTCCGGAGGCCTGCGGATCGCCGGAGTCGGAACGCAGCTGTTCTGCATTCAGTGGAAATACACACATTGACTTTAATGGAAACCGATTGACTCCGCCGCCGTGCGCGAGCCGTAACGCAGCCGTAACGCATCTGGTGGAAATTGGGGGTAAAGCCCCGTTTACACGAAAACCCCGTTTTTATCACAGAAAGCGATTATTTCTAAAAACTCTGGGCAAAGTGAAGATTTCTGATAACGCCGGTTATGTGTTGCCCTGTCAACTGGGAGAAACGGGGTTTTAGGTTCTCAAACGTCACATTATGCGCCAGAAAATGCTTAACGTCATGTGAGCGCTGTGGAAAGGAAATCGCTCGTGTTATTCGTTGGTTGTTGATTCTGAGGATTCTGATTGGCTTGCATGGCTTTATCCTTCCCCCTACACTGCCGCCCATAGGTTTGGCATAGTTATGATGGCACTCTACGGCGTATTTATGCGGGTTGATGTAAATTACAACTTTTTTGAAAACGATGTTGTGTGCACGATGTTATTATTGAAATCGGAAGGGGGGAAATATTAGTTTCTCTAAATACACGGCTGTGTGTAAATGTGGCCTAAGAGCTTGTGTGTTTCAGAGTTGGCAACCCTGTGATTAATTACCGGGGCTCCGCCCTAAAGACGTCCAGATTGCCTGTGAGTTCTAAATCAACCTGTTCTGAATTATTAAGAGCGTTTAAATAACGCTGGCATCAGTGCAGCAGATTTAGAGTTAAGCTGTAGAACAGTGTGGATCTTAACAGAAGTGCTGCAGGGTTTTTGAAAGAGACTCTTGATTTCTGTCTAGTCTTGGATGATTGCTGTTCATGGCTGTGAGGGAGATTTGTGTTTGGAAAGGGCTCATTTTAGCCCTTTTTCTTTTTGTTGTTGATGGACAGAAAAGGCCGTAAGTACTATGGGCTTTAAAGTAGAAAGTGGCCTAATGTCTGATTTATGCTGAATGATAGTTTTATAAAGGGCAAAATGAAGCACTTTAACCATTTGGTAAAAAATAATTAATCACGTCATACTTTTTCCTATCTAGTGGTCAAGGATAAATGGGATCCACCAAAATGCTGTTCATTAACTTTTGTTTTAAATGCAAGTCACTGTTGAATGGAGTTTGTGTGCTGTTATTGTTCCTCAAATATATTTCTGAACAAAATGGCTGTGGTGTGCTCTTATTTTATAACCATGACAGTGTTTTTTCAAGGTTAAAAGTGTATCCCACCCAGTCAACCAACCCCATGTTTGGTACTTCAACCCACTCTCTGATGGAGAACTGCTTTGGCCTATGTTTGATTATTAGGCTAGTTTTGATTCACAGACCTGGCAACCCTGTGAATGATCAACTAACATGCAAATGTTCTGACCAGATTTCTTTTAGTCTCTGAACCTATACTTAATGATGTTTACACAGGTTGTTCATGGTGACGTTCCCTGCAGTGATTGAAACTGGATCGGATGCCAAATTGTGTGCTAGTCTTCTGAAACCCCAAGAGAGTCTCACAATGACGGTTTCTCTGCTTGATGACAAAAGGATGACTCAACTTGTGCAGCAGGTTTCTTCAAAGCCATTTCACCGCTGCTTTAGTTTCCAGGTCTGTTATCATGAGACATTGCTCTTTGTTTGTCTGGTTTGAGTTAACTGAGCTTCTTTACAGGCTCCTCAAGTAGATAAAGAATCTGTGCAGACGCTGAAGGTAGAAGTTCAAGGGAAGGTCTTCAGAGCGACTGAAGAGAGGAAAGTCATGTTCAGACGTTACCTGCCTTTGACCTTCATCCAAACAGACAAACCCATCTACAATCCAGGACAAACTGGTGAGCTGTGAATGACCCTTGGTTGAATATTAAAGGTGTAGAAAGTCCAATCTGCTACAAGGTCAGATCATCAAGTGCCCTATGCAATTAATGTAAGTTCATTGTGTCTTTGCAGTGAATTTCAGAGTTGTCACTATGGATGCCAAATTAGTGCCACTTGATCAGATGGTAAGGTCTGGCCATGAATTTGCTAATTTATTGCAGGGTATTTTTACTTGAGCAGTTTTGCAGTTCTCTCCAATGACTGCTGTGTCTTTCTTTTAAATGCTTAATATTTCTGTCTGTCTTTCAGTACAATCTGGTGGTGGTGGAGGTGAGTTTGTTCTGGTGCAAGTCTTTGAATGGAGCTGCTGCCATTTTCTGTACATTTTGGTTTGCTGTTCTTATGAGTTGTTCATTGTTTTAATAGGACACTAACAATAACCGGATTGGTCAGTGGACAAACGTTTCTTCAACGAGGTGGATATTGCAGCTTTCTCATGAATTAAACCCAGAGGCTCCGATAGGGATGTACACACTAAAAGCTTTTATTGGCGACCAAATTACCTCCCATGTTTTTGAGGTGAAAAAATACGGTAAGTTGTGAATGATGGGCAATAGTTCAACGAAAGATCTGAGATCTTAGTGTTTTTATTTCCTGCTTAGTTTTGCCCAAGTTTGATGTGACCGTAAACGCACCACAGATGTACAGTGTTGCAGATGTGGGACTGAAAGTTGAGGCTTGTGCCAAGTGAGTGAAACCTACAGATATTTTCTTGTCTTGTGGTTGGTCCTTTCTTGATTTTGTTCCTTGTGACGTTTCCCAGATACACATATGGCCAACCTGTACCTGGCCAAGCCTTGTTGGAAGTATGTCGTGAGCCGTTTTCATATGTTGTGGTTCCTGGTTTGACCCGTCTTTGCCTGGATAAAACTGCAAAGGTGTGTGTGACTCCTGCCTTACAGTGGAGGGTTTTTCTTCTGCTTGTGCTTGACTTAAATGTGACGCTTTGTTCTGTTACCAGATGAATGCCACTGGCTGCGCCTCCCTTACCGTTGATACATCAGTGTTTTTCAACACCAAATTTGAAAATAATATGCAAGACACTTTTCTTGTAAATGTGAATGTCACTGAGGAGGGAACAGGTGAGATTGGCTGATCTGAACCATAGATGTGTGTTTGGAGGAAGTTGACTTGTTTATTTGAGTTGGTTTAATTTTTCCCCAGATGTAGTCATGTCAAAATCTGCAAACGTGTCCATAACGTTTGAAGTCGGCAAAGTCATGTTTTTGGACACCCCGGAATATTTTGAACCTGGATCAATGATTAATGGAAAGGCAAGGAAAAAAGTTAATTCCTTGTTGCAGAAGCCTTCTCATCAGATACCTTTCCTAATCTTGATCATTCCCAATAGATCTCTGTGTCTCGTTTCGTTGGTACTCCAATCGCAAACAAAGTGGTTTATCTACTGGATGGTAACAGCTGGCCCAACAAACTGCTGATGAATCTGACCACAAATCAGAATGGACTGGCCACGTTCTCCCTCAACACTGCTAATCTTCCTAAAGCTGCTCTCAATCTGGTGGTATGATTTGCTCTTTGTATTTTGAGATGTAGACATTAAAGTTCTCTCTCAAAAAAAACGATTGCATTCATTGTTCCCCAGGCAAGTGCGACTCCAGCGGTTGTTAATGGTTACAAATCGCCATACTTTACCACGGACACAAGGGTTGTTAAGCTTCTCCACCCTGATTCTCCCAACAACCCATCTAGTGAACTGACTATAGTGAAGTTTGAGCAGCCTCTCAAATGTGGTGATGTGTTTCCAATTACTGTAAAGTATTCTTTTTTTGGAGAGGCTGGCGACTACAGTGTTGACATCATCTATATGGTGGGTGGACATAAAAATAAATAAAAATAAATAAATAAATATTAGGAACATGTTATGTATCTGTTTGTCTGTCAGGTCTTGTCCAGAGGAGTGATCGTCCTCCATGGATTTCAGACGGTCAAAGCGAGGGCTTCTAATACAGTCACCAGTGGCTCGGTGTCTTTCCAACTGTCTGTCAGTGTCGATATGGCTCCAGCAGTGCAGATTCTGGTCTACTGCGTTCTGCCCAGTGAGAATGTTGTTGTAGGTAGTGCGTCGTTTGACACAGAAACTTGTCTCCAAAACCAGGTATGATGTGCACTAGCATCTTTTGTCTTCAAGTGGGGAATGGTGACATCTTACAGCGTATTGGTCCTTGTTCCAGGTGTCTCTACAGTTCTCTCCTGCTACGGCTGTTCCTGCTGAGGGAAACGTTCTGACTGTCTCTGCTCAAGCAGGATCTCTGTGTGGCATCAGTGCTGTAGATCAGAGCGTCTGGATCTTGGAGCCAGGAAGACGTCTGAGTGCTAAAATGGTATCCATGTTTAGTTACATTATTGTTGGTCTTGACTGACATTCAGGTTCAGCTTTAGAATTTGAGTTGTGCTGAGATCAATAGGACAAACTTGTTATGATTGTAGCAGTTTTAGTGTACATCTTAACATCATACATTCATGTACTGACATAACATACCAAACATTAATGAATTTATTCAACATTTTTCAAAAGTGACATACTTAAACACTTTTTTTTTTTCATGGTTCCAGGTGTTTGATTTGCTCCCAGTGCAATCACTATCAGGTTACCCATACAACGTTCAGGATGAACCAGAGTGTCTAGGTTTTCGACCCCGTCTAGCTTTTAATCTGGATCCTGGCTACACTGATGCTACAAATCAAGCCTACACAACCTTCAAGGTAGAACAACATATTTTGTGACTACATACTCATGAACGGAGTAATTACTTTAAATCTGTATTGTGTTTTGACTTGTCACTCCGACAGAGCCTGGGAATGAAGATTGCAACAAATCTTGCTGTACGAGCCCCTCCGTGCCTGCTGTATCCCAGATTCCCAGGAGGTAGGTCTATGGAGAGAGGCCATTCTTTCAGTGAAAACAAATTCTGCATGACTTGGTGAACTTAAATTCGGTTATGTGAGGTTACACCTTAGTGGAAAAGCAAGTTGTGGTGTTGGGTGTTTTAATCATTTCTATAGATGCAACAAGAGGGGCAGTTTGGTGTAAAATTGCTTGTCTTTTTCAGTGATGAATTTGAATGGTCCTGTAGCAATGGCTCTTCCAGATGGAGGTGATACTTCCACTTTAAAAGTGACTGTCAGGACTTACTTTCCAGAAACATGGCTCTGGCAGCTTGCCCATGTGGGGTTAGTGCCTTCTAAAGCTACTTACCCAGGTTTTACTTCTCCTGTTCCCCTTATTTCTCTTCTGCTGTCTTTCAGAAAAACAGGATCCACACAAGTTCCCCTCACTGTTCCTGACACCATCACCACATGGGAAACAGAGGCATTCTGCCTGTCCTCAAAAGGTTTCGGTCTTGCTCCTCCTGCTCTGCTGACGGTCTTCCAGCCTTTCTTCCTTGAGCTCTCCCTGCCGTACTCCATCGTCCGTGGGGAGTCTTTTGATCTGAAGGCCACGGTCTTCAGCTATCTTTCCAAGTGCATCATGGTCTGCCATGGTTTTCTTTTAGATCATTTCTGTATAGAGAAGGTCATGTGTTTTTGCTCAATGTCTTCCGTTTCATTGGCAGGTTAAAGTAACACCAGCTTCATCCACGGCCTTCACTCTTAAACCATATACTGAACCGTATGTGTCCTGTCTTTGTGCCAATGGGAGAAAAACCTTTAAATGGGTTCTCTCAGCTTCTGTTCTAGGTCAGTTTTGGATCTATCTAAATTGTAAGTGTATATTTGGTGTTGCTCACTTCCTGTCTGTCACTGCAGGAACTGTCAATGTGACGGTCAATGCTTCAGCTGAAGCATCCCGGACCCAATGTGGCACTGAAGTTGTGACTGTGCCGACGAGAGGACGCATTGATGTAGTCACGCGAAGTCTATTTGTCCTGGTAAGTGTTAACCAGCCTTCTGGACTCTGGTCATGGCACTCATGCTGCTTTACTGATGTTGTTTTATTGCTTCTATAGCCTGAAGGAGTTGAAAGGACAAACACCCAGAGTTGGTTACTGTGTCCAAAGGGTTTGTTTGCACTCAATGATTCCCAATACATTCTCCATGTACAGCCAAACATTAGCCTAGCTCTAAATGCTTATCCATTCTGTTCGGTCTGCAGGAAGTGTTCTTTCTGAAGATGTGACTTTGACATTTCCAAAAAACGTGGTTCAAGGATCTGCCAGATGCTCAGTTTCAGTCCTTGGTAAATAATGTAATTCAGTAGAAACTGACATGTGAAGGTTGGTAGAATAACTGTTTCTGATGTGGGTTTTATGCTTGACCTCTTGTAGGGGACATAATGGGTCGTGCACTGAAGAATCTAGACGGGTTGTTACAGATGCCATCTGGCTGTGGAGAACAGAATATGATCATTCTTGCTCCAAATATTTACATACTGCTGTACCTGAAGGTCACCGGGCAAATCACTGCAGCCATCCGAGAGACTGCAACAGGCTACCTTCAGAGCGGTATGGATGACCAAACCCACTTTGCATATGTACATGATAGTCCAATGGGAAGAGCAGGGCTAGGCTTCCTTGGAATATAGTATCCTACATGTGGCTTTTGACCCAATCAGGATACCAAGGAGAACTAAACTTCAAACACAGCGATGGATCATACAGCACGTTTGGTTATGATGAATCAAATACATGGTGAGTTTCTCATTGTTCTATTGTGTATAATCTGCTGTGGCACCAGCTTTTTGTAAGTTCCTTTTGTGACCTCTTCTCCATGGCTAGGTTGACCGCCTTTGTCCTGAGGTCCTTTGGTCTAGCGAGGCAATTTATCTTCATTGATCCAAATGTCCTGCAGAGTGCAAAGGATTGGTTGATCAGCAAGCAGGGTTCAGACGGCTGTTTCATGCAGCAGGGGACTCTGTACCATAGTGATATGAAGGTGCGTTACATGTTTCTTAATGCTCTGGAACCTATGGAGTAGGTTTGAGACTTCTAATTTTTTTTTTTTTAAATTAGGGTGGAGTTGGTGATGGTGTGACCATGACTGCCTACATTGTTGCATCGCTGCTTGAACTTGGTGTCCCCTCCATGGTAAAATCGACCCAGTAGTTGTATGAGCTCCTTGCAGATGACCTTCCTGTTCTGGCTGTCTGATATTTGTTTTGGCTTTTTTAGGATCCCGTCATTACCAACGGTCTGTCATGCTTGAGGCCTGTCATTGGGAACCTGGGAAACACTTATGCCATGGCTCTGCTGACCTACACCTTCAGTCTGGCTGGAGAGACCACCACTAGAGCAGAGCTTTTAACTGCCTTGGACAACCTTGCCATTTCTGAAGGTAAGATTTACCAGCTTCTTGATGTTGGTTCATCAGGGTCTTTGGCATAAACTTTCTCACTTCAATCTCATCCTAAGGCACTAAGCTCCATTGGTCTCAGACGACATCTGGTGATACTCTGGCGGTGGAGATCAGCTCTTACGTTCTACTAGCAGTTCTTGCTGTTCAGCCTCTCACGACGGTTAATTTGGCCTATGCTAACCGCATTGTCAACTGGCTCGTGGCCCAGCAGAATCCCTATGGAGGCTTCTCCTCCACCCAGGTACCTGACTACCAAACATGAGTGCAATTATTTGGATTTTTTAATTATTTTTTAAATCTCGTACTTGTTTTTAGGACACAGTGGTAGCTCTTCAGGCTCTGTCTGCGTACGCTGCTCAAGTGTTCAGCTTGGATGGCTCCGGCTCCGTCACCGTACAGTCCTCGGTAGTGGGAGGAGACTCGTATAGCTTCAAAGTGAATCGGGACAACAGGCTGCTGTATCAGGAGAAGCGGCTGAAGAACGTTCCTGGCAAATATAGTGTTAAAGCATCAGGATCCACTTGTGTGTCTGTGCAGGTCTGTATCTTCACCCTCTATTTGCTGTGCACATCCAAATCTAAATGCGTTTGTTTTTTTCTACTCGTACTATAGGTTGCATGTTTCTACAACATCCCAACACCCGTTAAAGTTTCCAGGACACTGAGTGTCGAAGCAAAGGTGACTGGAGACTGCCAACCGCTTGGAGCCAATCTCATGTTGAAGTTCAATGTGAAGTAAGTAGCATTGTGTCCTGAAACCAACTGATGTATATGACTTAAAAAAAATGAAGCGGTGTTCTCGATCTTTTTGACTAAACCTCTTTTCATCATTTAGATACAATGGTGTAAAATCAAGCACTAACATGGTTCTAGTAGACATTAAGCTCCTGTCAGGCTTCACGGCAGACACGTCACTGGTTTGTATTTAAGATTGTTTCGAAAGTTCTAAGATGCTTGAAGCTCCTTCAATTGTAATTGTGTAAATGATGTCTCTTACCCATAGCTTGGTTCTTCACCCCAATCGTTTGCCCCGCTAGTGGAACGGGTTGATGTTGAAGATGATCATGTCCTAGTGTATCTAAAAGAGGTGAGACTGGGTATATTACTAGCTGCCATTTTCTCATGTGCTGTGGTTCATCCTTTCTGTCTCACAGGTTCCCAAAGGCGTCCCCATGAGTTACACTCTGGAGCTGAAACAGGTTCTTGTAGTGAAAGATCTCAAGCCAGCAGTCATAAACGTTTATGACTACTATCAGACAAGTACGCTTGCGTCCTAATCATGCTTTGCTCTGGCTGAATTCACTGTTAATAATCCAGTTAATTTTCCTAATCTATTTCAGGTGATTCCTTTGAGACCACCTACACATCTCCCTGTCTATGATTTGATTCAGTACTGGCTGTAGGATGCGTGACTTAAATAAAACTTCTTTTATACAACCAGTTCTGTTGCCTCTGACTAATTCAAACAAACATCACAGATAATGAACAAGTGTTCATGAGTTTCTAGTTGTCCTGTGACTTCAAATCCTTAACATGGCTTACTCAGAAAGTTGCGGTTCTTAACTTCTTTTTTTTTTTTTTTTTTTTTTTTTTTTTTTTAACTAGGCATTTAAAATTGAGGTGCTTTGCTTGCAGGTGACCCTTCATTAACTGGCAAATTTAACCTTTTCTTTTCCAACCATGGTAATAAGTAATAACTGTTTATTCCAATGCCTGATCAGTGATTTTCTTATTTGAATTCAAATTTGGACAATCTTTCTCAAACCATTCAATACGGTTTATGCATCTGTAAATCAAGCCAGTGACTAAAATATCAAATCACATTGTTTCTCTTAGTAGGATAAAAAAATGATCTTATTTAAACTGATTAAAATGTATGCAGAAAGTGATCAAAGAACGCTCCATTTCCAATAGCCCAAGCTGTCAGTTTTTGGACACTTGCAAAACTCGTTATGTTCTCGATGCGGTTACACTGCATAATGAAGCTCTTACTGTACTTCATGTTTGCATTGTTTGGTGAAAGCATTTGTGAGTGCAGAAATTGCCTAGCAATGCTGTAATCTTTTCATTCATGCGATCAACAGACCGTCTGCTCAATGCTCATCACTGCAACCTTTCATGTGATAGAATAGATCTAAATACTTTAAAAACTTCTAACGATTTGTTAATCTTGATAGCTGTAAAATTATTCAAGAGATTTCCACATGTAATGCTAGCTATTTAAATGCAAACATGTCAACCAATCACAGCAGTGGGCGTTTACACAAGTTTCACAGCAGACATGCCTCTTCAAACAGAGCGTTGAAATCTGAGGCTAAAATCAGGATAGGAAAAATGCTTTTTAAATCTAAATTATAACAATTTTTCATGTAAAAATCATAGTAACATATAATAAAATAGTCCAGTTCATGACCCCTTTAACACAGCTTTTAAGCCTGGGTAAAAAAAGCATTTCACACTTGTAATTTAAAAGAGGGGTTAGCACTGCTTTTTACCTGGGGTTGTGAAACCCAATTCTGATTCTACCAGACTATTGTACATTTCATTTGTACAGAGAGTCTGGCCTCTCTCCATTGACAAGCGTTAACTTCCTTGATGGCGGGTACTCTGTTGAAGTTTTAAACTATTGGATCTGCCCAGAGTCACTCTGGATCTACCATAACCAATCGCTAACGTTTGGTCGTGACCTATGACTAAAACTAGCGCTCAACGTCATCGTTCTCAGCCACTCCCTCTGTTCGCTGATTGGACCTGCAAAAAAATTGATCGGAGAAAACCCAAGAATATACCACAATCCCAGACCGTACTGAAGGAAAATGAACATTGAGCGGAAGTACGTAGGAGGGCGGAGCCAGGCTAATGAAACCTGGCTAAGCTCTGCTTTTATTGTGTTAACTCCACATTGCGGTGCCAAACTTGTACAGTGTGAAGTGATGCGGTGTTAGAATGTTACAACTGCTTAGCAACTGACAACTAACCGTGAGCCTTCTATTCACGCACTTTAGGCAGTCACGGAAACACAGCGTGGTGTATGGGGATTTAGGAATGTGCAGTGTGAAACGACAGCTTATGAATAACCAGGATTAAATGAAACACCCGTTTCCGCTGATTGGCCAACATCAAATCGTGCCGTCATCAGTTACTCAGTTATGCGCAACAGAATAATAGTAATACGGCCCGCTGCTACAGTTGTACGGATTATTAAAGCATTTATTGCAACTCCATGTCATCTCTCTAATGCAATCATTTGACTTAAGACCGACGTTGATCTGCTTGATCAATGCAGAAATATTTTCTGAAAACATCTGCAATTGCTGAAAAAATAAGCAATTTAACTAAAGTTAAGGGTCAAGAGCCCAAATAAATCTAACGCTGATCACCATGATGACCTCAAACAAAACATTTTCAACAATCATCTACACATCTGTTAATTCTCAATAAAACTTGTGTAGACGTCTGACAGAAATAGTCAGTCTGGTTAGTAATAAGTGAAGCTGGTAATGCTGTTTGTGGAGTTGTTTATTCCTCCTCTGCTGAGATCTTCACAGATTTAATGTATTTTAGTTGATTTCATCTAAGGCTGTGGCTGAACAAAGTTGTGGTTTCTTTATCACTTTTCAAATCCATGATGCTCATGTTCTCCAGCATGATTTGAGATTATCCAAAGGGCATCTTGAGCAATAAATCTGACTGTCTGTACAGTCACATGATCAATAATACTTATTTACTTGCATAGAAAAAGTAGAAACATTTTTGTTTAAGAAAATTCCAGGTTTAATGTATATTTTCAATTTGATTTCACACTTTTATTAACTAGTGCAGCCAAACAAGAGCTGCATTTACAGTAATTAAACTACAGTCTTCACATCCACTTTAAACACAAAGTCGGTCACACAAAACAGGTGTGAAGATGTGTCTTAATGACCAAATATACAAACCAGGAATAATTTCACCACACAGATGGATCACAGATTTAATCAGATGTTAAATTTAACCCCTCTGATAAATCAAGTCATATTATAATAATAATTTCAGTTTTGCGTATCTACCCCGAAGTGATACAATTCTGCATAAAAATTTGAAGGCCAGACAATTAGTTTAAGGCTTGTTTTTTTTAGGGAATTACAAACCTGCGCACATATATTCAAACGCGCAAAACTATAGAATTAATTCTTGATGCACACGTGAGCGCCATCAGCGTTTCTCACAGGTTTGCGTTTAAAGTCTGTTTAGAGAGAACGGTGTCGTCTTAGCGGCCCCTAATTTAATAACTAATGATCGTTCAAAATCAAAACTAAATTTAGCTGGAAAGTATCTTTATTCAAGAACCGCTATAAAGCCAAAACAATCTCGGTTACCTTAAATTATCCGTTTATCACTGTTAAGCAGCTTTGAAACAATCTACATTGTTTAAAGCACTATATAAATGAAGATGACTTGACTTGACTTGACGTCCTCTGAAAGACATTTTTGGCCACAACCATCTCAATTTTTCTAGTTGTCCTTTTGTTTTTTTCCAAAACCCCTTCCCAGTTTTTTTGCAACATGGAGGCATCCCCAAGATATACACCTAAATATTTAAAACCACCTTTCTTCCACTCAAGTCCAGCAGGGAGTTTAAGAAGGCATCTACCTTCCCACTTTACACCTATAGCTTCACTATTAATCCAGTTTACCAAACTCATTTATTATTACATGCAGGGTGTCTACTTCTTCTTGATTTATTTATCATGACAACAATATCATTAGCATAAGCTGATAACTTAATTTTACATTCAGATTGCGGTATACTAATTCTTGATAACCAAACTCTCTTAGCGTCTGCCAGAGGTATTTATGCTCAACCCGGTCAAAAGCTTTTTCCTGGTCTAAGGAAATAAGACCAAACTCTAGACCCAATGATCCAGAAATGTCTCTAATTAAATGAATATGGTCAAAAATAGACCTATTGGGAACACAGTATGTCTGGTCTACATGGATGACCCCACCAATCACTTCTCTCAATCTAATCGCTAAGGCTTTGGATAAGATCTTCATAAGATCTGACACAGGTCTCCAGTTCTTTATGTTTCTGAGGTCTCCTTTCTCCGGTAGAAGGGTGATCAAAGAATGCATATTTCTATTTTGGTCATTTTTCTTTTCAAGTCCAAAAAAAAATTGGTTGGGCCATCCATCGCTACACTTTGAAAACGTGAGCGCACCAGAGCACCCTGTGCTTTAACACCCAACAAATCATCCAAAACTTTCTTTTTATCTTAAATTTAACACATTCTCTGTCTCTAACGGATTCCATTACATTTTGAATTTCAATTATTTCTCTCTCTAGATCTTCCAGAGATCGGGAAATGTCTACAGGAGCATTGAAAGTATACGGCACAGTTGCTGTATGTCAATTTTTGCATTATCCCACCATTGCTTTATAGGATCAAACAATGACTTCCTATTCTTAAATTGTTTCCAACAATAGCCAAACACCTCACAAAGAAATGTTTCCTGCAATAAAACAGTATTAAAGTGCCAATAAGCGCTTCTTGGCTTTACATTAGTAATAAAAACATTACAGCTGACTAAACCATGACCTGAAAAGCCTATGTGAAATTGCACAATGTTTAATAATATTAAAGCGATGCTTAAAACAATACCACCTAGTCTAGCCACTGTCACATAATGTTCTCTCGCTTGTGTCCATGGATACTGTCTCTGTGTTTTATTCAACACCCTCCAAATGTCATATAATTCATATTCTTTCAGAACTTGTCTCAAAGCACGCTGTAAAAAGCCATATGTGGTTCTTTGTGGTTCCTATCAATGTTATCATCTTCTGTGCAATTAAAATCACCCCCTAGGAATAAATACTCTTCAGGTTTACAATTTTAACTATATCTTTAACTTTGTTTAAAAACTAGACTCTTTCACCTCCCAACACTGGAGCATACAAGTTTATAAATACAACAGTAAAATGTTCAAACTGGAGCCGCAGTTTCAACAACTGCCCCCCAACTACATTTTCCACCTCACATGAAACAGGATTGATATTTTTCCTTAGTAAAATTGCTACACCACCACTATTAGTTGTATGACTCATAATCACTTATCCCTCCCGTTCCATCATCCATTTTCATTTTTTATGTCACTATGTGTTTCTTGAAGAAGCATAACACTTTTTTTGCCTTAATAATTCAAAAAGCATTGCTCTTTTTCTATAATCCCTTGCACCATTTATGTTCAGGCTGCCCAGTCTTAAATTACTCAAGTGAATAATAAAAAAAAAGAAACTGCGCAAAACAAAACGAAAAAACTATCAAAGAAAAATAAAAAACACTTCTTTTTAATAATTTAGCATATTGGATCTCAACTTTTGAACAGTTTTCTTTAGCCTGTACACTTCCTGTTCTGAGACCCCCCAGCCCTATTTCTTTCATTGACATTTTTGCTGACTCTATTGTACTCTTGTACTTGAACTCCCTTCATTCTTTTTGTGTTTTGCAAAAAAGTCTTATTTTTTTCAATAATATAAGCACTCCTCCCAGATCTTCTTTGAGAGACTGAGTCCACTGAGCTCACTGATTCACACTCACTTTCTGTTACAGAATCGTCAGAATTACTATCCTCAGATATAGTTTCTTGAACCATCCTTTCTGTTGTCTGTTTTTTTTCTTGAATCTACTCTTTCCACTAGTTTTTCTCTTCAGTGTCTGTGTTTTAAACAGATTGTCATCTTCAGTCATGTCAATGTCTCTTGGGATTTCTACATCCACAACAGGGCCAGCAACATCGTTTATTTGATCAATTCTCTATTCTCCTATTCAGGCCGGATTAAGAGTTCAGAGGCCCCTGGGCACAATGATTTGTAGACCCCCCCATATACTAATGACATAAACAGTGCTTTATTTTTTCAGCTACAGTATGTGTATTTAACAGCATTGAAGAAAGTCATTAAATGATATGAAATATGAAAATAAAACAAAACATAGACTTCACTGTATAAATTGTACATTGATTCTTATTAAAGCTACTATTAAAGTTCTCAGTCAAGAGTGAGGGATTTGCTCTTTGTATTTTGTTGTTTTATTAACAGGGATAGTTCTCCAAAATGTTTTAATTGTCATCATTTAGCCTACTCTCTCAAGCCGTTTCAAACCCGAATAAGTATCCCTCTTCTGTTGAAAATAAGTTATTTGGAGGAATCTGGATAACCAAACAGTTGATGTACCCCAGAGACTTCCATAATAGTTTTTTCCTACTATGGTAGTCAATGGGGACCAGCAACTGCCCGGTTAGCCACACACCTCAAAATATCTTCTTTTGTGTTCAGCACAAGAAAGAAATTAATACAGGTATGGAACAACATTAGAGTGAGTGAGTAAATAATGACATCATTTTTATTTTTGGGTAACTATCCCTTTAAGGACAAGCGGCAGCATGTTTACTATTAGGGCTACTGTCTCTTTAAGATCCGCACGCAACGAGTCTAATATACACGCATTTGACAATCAGATTTTTTTCTTATTTTTTTCTACTGTTCTTTCACTTTAGACATAACCAACTTTGTTTATGTAAACCTTGTGTGTATTTGACAGTATTAGAGCAATAAGACCCGAAAGATAACTTAGTCTAGTAACCAGGCGCTGTTAGACAGGCTTTTAGTGCATGTTCGCGTCGGGTGTATTGGGCTCAGAAAAGCGCTCGTTAGAACAGCGCATCAGCAGCGAATGACATGTTTAACCGGCAAGGCTTTAAAGCACATGCAAATAATTACATTTTATAAACTCTAGTGTCCCGTTCCTCTGCATTTCATGTGGATATACGTCGCGCTGTACAGCATGTTGAGACGGAGGCGCCAGAACTGCAAACTCATAGAATGCACGATCCTACGATATTTCTTCAAAAGCAGATCGTGGAGACATTTTAAGGCAAGTGCACACTACAGGATTTTAAAACGTCGGGCTGAACTGTGCAGTTCACACTACATAATAATAATAATAATATGTTTATTTTATATAGCGCCTTTCAAGAACCCAAGGTCGCTTCACAATGCAATACAAATAGCAAACAAACAGCAAGCAAACAGATACAAAAGCCATCAGCTTATTACAGACAAACAGATGGAAACAAGCATGAAACTAATTGACAAGAATCAAAGAAAAACACATTGTACTATTTACCCAAAGTATACAATTACGACAGACTATGTAGCAAATAAAGCTAAGAAAGTGGAGAACAAAGAAGACGGTGTTGAGGATAGGCCTACTTATTTGACTTGCATGACTGCATTACATGACTTGCTCTCTGTGAAATCAGGAGTGTTCAAGTTGTTGAGCTGTTCACACCACACGACACAACGTGATTGATCCGCAACAGGAGGTAACTCACTACACGAGTGGACAACAACTCTGTCAGCCAACGATTCTAGCTTGTCTACAAACCACGTTTTGTCACGAAAAATCACGCGATAAAACGAACCGGAAATTACGCAATACAGCACGCGCGCCACCATAGACATCATATAGATAGACGCCCTATCGACCGCTACTGCCTATTAGCGCGGTCGAGCCGTGGGGCCGCCATCTTAAACCGGTCACCCGCTCCACTCAGTGTATTCTGTATGGCCGGTGCAATGAGCTGTCAGCGCATTTAATTAATCATAACTCACTGAAGACCGAACTGATTTTCATGCGGGGTTTTTTTCTGCAAAAGTCATTCATGTAGCTATGATACAGGACACATGGTTCGGCATATTTTAATATTCATAGTAGGCTTAACAGTAATATAATATTCTGATATAAGATATAAAGTGACCAGACGTCCAAAATCATAATATGTGATGTAGGATATAAGGTACCGGTATTTTATGAATCACACACTATAAATATGATAAAGAAGCAGAAACAGAGTTGCAGTAAAGTAAGATATTTTAATAAGTTGAAGAAACAAGATTTGTGACACACACACACACACACACACTCTCACTCTCACTCTCTCTCTCTCTCTCTCTCTCTCTCTCTCTCTCTCTCTCTCTCTCTCTCTCTCACACACACACACACACACACTCGATTTGCGCATCGCCGACGCCGTCATGTGTGTATTACACAGGTAACTTAACGTTAACGTTATTAACGTTACATTGCTTCTTGATATCACATGCGCAAACACAAATAACCTATATTTATATATGTTTATACTACAGGGCCGTTGAATGCTTGTATCTGATAACCGAGAAGCTCTTGCAATTATTACTTTACCCGACCTCTCCATGCGAGTGATGCAGTAAACACAGCCTAGCTAACGTTAGCTGGCTACGATTTCAGTACAGTAATATCAAAGATCCTTGCTCCTCCTCAATTATCTGGTAATATTCTATTCACAAACTACAACCAAACGTACGGTAATGTTAAAATTTACTTGTTAAAAGTAATCCCGGGCCCTATTTGCGCTGGTCCGCCGATTAGAACAGGAAAATGCTCCACAGTGCTCTGGAATCTAACTGCTGCTTAAGCAACGAAACTAGGAGTACGACCGGTTTAAGATGGCGGCCGTATTTCTCGGTGCCCAGCGGCCAATAGGGCATCTAGTCTCTATATAATATCTATGCGCGCCACTACCCAGCGAAGAAGAACACTAGTGATGGGCAGATCGAGGCTTCGTGAAGCAATGAAACAGTTGAACCAAATGGTCCATATTGTTTCGAGGCTTCGAATCAATCCGACACCCGTCTCCACGGTGACACCTAGTGGTCACTTGCAGGTGTTGATCCTGAAACAACCTTGACGAGCCATTAAAATATTTTTTTTTTGTTATTATTGTACTTTTCTAATATGTGAATCTTGTAACATATAGGCTCATCACTGTGTATAATGTTATTTTGGTCCTGCAAAATGTATATTAATAAAATAAATTAAGCCACAATGTCTCACTTTTTTAGATATTTTTATTCAAAAATATTAATTTCTCTGCTGTGGAAGGACTAGCCTACTTCTTTTTTTACAGATAATTTCTCCAGCCTTTGAAAAAATCCTCTCACAATGGACACTTGCTGGAATGCAAAGATATTTTTTAGCCATGACATACAAATGAGGAAAGATTACTGCTCTCTCTTTCCAGTAAGTTAGTGGATCATGAGTTCTGGACAAATACGCATCATTGATGTATTTTTTCACTTCCACTGTGGCATCAGCTGTAGCATTGTGTATCATCTGGGTTTGATGGATACGACGAGTATCAAAAAGTTCCCATAAACTGTCATGTGTTTCTACTGGTGTTGATGTTGATGATGTTGATGGGTCTGATGTTGACATTTCTATCCCTATCTTTAATCTATCTATGTATCTATCTATCTATTAATCTAGCTGTCTATATATTTATATCTATGTATCTATTAATGTGTCACTATATGTATACTCTGTGTCTCTAGCCTATCAGTCAATGTGTTGTGTAACTTTAAATGTAAGCCTAAATATAACTAAACAAATCGCACTATAAATGTCGTTATATCACCAAAAATCGGCTATCTCAATATCAAACTCCTCTCACAAAAACCCACGAGGTCAATATGCGTTGATTTCACTTTTATACAGATTGCGCTTGTGTGGTCTGTTCCCGACCGTGTCAATCAAACGCTGATTCGGCGGATCACACCTGATGAAACACCTAGTGAAACACTTCGAGGCTTCGTTTGGCCATCGTCACGTGACATGGGTGTTTTGAATCACGCTTCGGATCAGTGTTTCGAAACATCTGCGCTTCGGGATCTCGCAAAGCTTCGGAACGACTGTTTCGCGTCAGCCATCCCTAAAGAACACAAGTAAGTTACACAACACGCGAGTCTTTGTTTGAATATGGACGTCAGACAGAAATTAGTGCTGCAAACTGTTTGCGCGATGATTTGCTCTGGAAAAAATAATAATAATTCCCATAGACAGTATATAAACGGTATTTTCCCAGTGACCTCAACCCATGCCTTGCTCTGATTGGCTGTAGCTCATGGCATCACATGTGTTTGAGTCGTGCGACAGCTCCAGATATCTAGCATGCTAGATATGTTTCTGGGCTCGGCGACGCGTCCGCGAGGCGTCTGCGAGCGTCTTTGATGCGTTGTTGGCTCTTTCATACTAACAGATTGGCGAGCGTTCATCGGCCGCTAATCCCCCGCGATTTGCACGCGATAACAACCCGACCTGTCGGCGAGCTCAACGATTTGCAAATCGGGCTTAAATCGGGCTTAAAATCCTGTAGTGTGAACTAGGCATTAATCGTCCACGATCAAAAATCGTGATATTGCACACCCCTAATCTAACATAATATTTGACGGTGCCCAGGGCCCCTTAGATGTCCTGGGCCCCTGGGCAAGTGCCCAGTTGCCCTAATGGTTAATCCAGCCCTGCTTGCATGAAAACATTCAGTATTCCTCAAATTGAATAAAAACTAAAATGCAATCTCAGAATTTTAGGCAAAACTTTTGTAATGAACTATATTCAATTACACAAATATGAAGCCAGTAACGCAAAAGTAATGCATATTGAAGCTGTCAAGACTCCCTAATACAAGCCCCCAAGAATACATGTGATTTTTGACTTGAACAGGATACCAAGGACAACTAAACTACAGACACAGTGACGGATCATACAGCACATTTGGTTATGATGCATCCAATACATGGTGAGTTTCACTCTGTCGTTCTAGTCTTGTGTAGTACCCTTTGTGTCCCCAGCGGTTTTTAAATAGTTTTTTTTCACATTATCCATGGCCAGGTTGACCGCCTTTGTCATGAGGACTTTTGGTCTAGCGACGCGCTTTGTCTTCATTGATCTGGATGTCCTTCAGAGTGCAAAGGACTGGCTAAAGCCAGCAGGTTTCAGACGGCTGTTTCATGCAGCAGGGTACTGTGTACCACAATGACATGAAGTTATAAGTGTTATCAAATGAACTGTAAACCATACAGGGTTCCCACTCTAAACCAAATGTCAAATTCCCTGACTTTTCCCTGACTTTCACTGACTAAAAAGATGAATTTCCATGACCTAAAATGAACGGCAAAACAGGCTGCTGTTTTGCGGAGCGAGCTGTTTTGTTTTGTAGAAAGCCTTTCTTTAAAGTAAATTTGTTTTGTATAAATTGTATCTTAATTTTAATCATTTTTGGCCTGTATTTAATAAATGAGAAGCAAATATATAGCCGACAACATAATCATGGAGGCGCGCCGCGGTCACTTGCATTGCACGTGAATTGGAGCACATCTCATCATAAATTAACCGAAACTCTGTGTATGCCTCACATACATGAGAAATACATCTGAAGATAGCTTGGAATGTCTTTAAAGCGAAACAATTAAAAAAAAAAAGAAATAGGCTACTCTCGGATTATGTAATTGTCAAAGAGCAACTAGGAATACCATCTAGAGTTCTTGGATCAGGTATCACAATTCAACCAGAGTACTCAGCAGATACTGCACTCACTACCACCAGTCTTAGACTTCCTGACCACTTCCTCAGGTGAACATTTATACACATGGGTACAACCATTTCTCAATCATAAAATGGGGATGTATTAAATACCATAAACCTGTATTAAAGATCAAATAACCCAATTTCCTTCAACACACAAATTTAAATAACACAGCACAAACTTCAGTTCATCAATAATTATAAAAAGTATAAATATAATTATATCAATCAACAATAATTATACATAAATAACTTCAGAACAATTCCACCCCTTACACACCATACTTGGTATCTCCCACTCCCATGATGCAACACAGCACAGGTACAAAAAGCACAACAGAAGTCCATTCCGGTCTTTTACTAAAATCAAGATGGCCACCACCATGCATGCGTGCTCAGGTGGCCAGTCTGAGACACAACAGTCTCGTTGTAGGTGCATGTTTGTGTGGGTGTGGGTGTAATCCATCTCTCCCTTCGCTGGTACATCAAGGTAAATAAAGTGTCTTTTAAAAACCCAAGTATGTGTGCATGTGTTTTTAGCAAGGGTTAACAAGGAGAACAGAGGGCAGCTCTGTGACACTTCTTCCCCCTTCTGCAGACGACCACTGTCGTCCCGAGTGTCAAATCTCCACCCCTCCAAGAACTGGGGTCAAAAAGTCCGTTTTAGTATTTACCTCGTCTGGGATACGGGACAAAAAGTCAGCCACCTTGTTCCTGGCTCCCGGGCAGTATTTAACGGTGAACTGGTAGGGCTGGAGAGAAAGAGACCATCTCGTAATCCGGGCATTAGAGTCTTTCATGCGTTCCAACCACTGCAGAGCTCGATGGTCTGTTTCTAACACAAAGGGTCTCCCCAGTAGGTAGTACCGAAGTGAATCCGTGGCCCATTTAATGGCCAAGCATTCCTGCTCCACTGTTGAATAACGTGTTTCTCGAGGGAAGAGTTTACGACTCAAGAAGACCACTGGTCTGCGATCTCCGTCTACTTCCTGCAGTAACACCGCCCCCAGTCCAACTCCAGAGGCATCCGTCTGCAGGATGAATGGTTTCTGGAAATCTGGGCTAAGCAGAACCGACTCTCCACATACTGCCTCTCGTAAGTCCTGGAAAGCTCGCTCACCCTGCTCCGTCCAGACCACCTTGTTGGGAGCTGTGGCTCTAGTGAGATCTGTAAGCACAGAGGCCCTGGCAGAAAAGTTAGGTATAAACCTGCGATACCATCCCACCAAGCCCAGGAAAGATCTCACCTGTTTCTTAGTTGTGGGGGGGTTGGTAACTTCGGATGGCCTCTATCTTCTCCTGCTGTGGGCGAATGACTCCTCCTCCAATCAAAAATCCCAAGTAGCTGATCTCTCTTTTGGCTATTGTACCCTTCTTTGGGTTGATAGTAAGACCGGCTGCCTTAATTCTCCCCAGGACTTGCCGCAGATGTTGACAGTGTTCTTCCCAGGTCTCACTAAAGATGACCACATCGTCCAGATATGCTGCAGCAAACTCCCTGGTGCCTTGCAGGATCTGGTCCATTAAACGTTGGAAAGTCGCTGGCGCCCCCTGCAGGCCGAATGGCATAACCTTGAACTGGAATAGCCCAAACGGGGTTTTAAAAGCGGTCAGTTCCTTGGCTCTGGCAGTTAAAGGGACCTGCCAGTACCCCTTGCATAAGTCCACCGTTGATAGGTATTTGGCTCTGCCCAGTCTTTCCACCAACTCATCAATTCTTGGCATCGGATAAGGATCTACCTTAGACAGACTGTTAAGTTGTCTGAAGTCAATGCAAAATCTAAGGGTGCCATCCTTTTTGGGGACTAGAACAATGGGGCTACACCACTCACTAAGGGATGATTCAATCACACCCATGGAGAGCATAATGTCTAGTTCATCCTTAAGCACTGTCACCAGGCGTTCAGGGATCCGGTAACTCTTCTGGCGGGCTGGAGTTGCCTCCCTAAGGATGACATCATGTAGCACCAGGTTAGTACACCCAGGTTTCTCCTGAAACAGCCTGGGATCCAACAGCTGCTTTACCTGGTCTCTTTGAGGTTGCTCTAGATGGGATATATCTACAGCTTGTTGAGTGCAGCTGGTTGGGAAGTACTGCTCTGTTGGTTCCTCTTCCTCCCCGACCACACGAACAAAAAGTTGTGCAGCTCCGGTCTCCTTCCTGGGGTGGAACTCTTTCAACAAATTAATATGAAAGTTTTGCTTTTTCTTCCCCCGCTCTGGCATTGAGATCTCGTAGGTGACTCGACCAGTTTTCCGCACAACCTCATAGGGTCCATGCCACTTAGCTAGCAACTTATTCTCATTGGTGGGTAGCAGCAACAGCACATTTTGGCCAGCCTCAAACGATCTCTCCCTTGCCCTCTTATCATACCAAACTTTCTGAGTTTGCTGGGATTTTCTCATGTTCTCCTGGGCCAAGGATGTCATCTCTTCCAGACGCTCTCTCATTTGGACCACGTATTGGACCACACTGCACATACCATCCTTTGGTCCCTCCCACTGCTCTTTAAGCAGGTCCAAAGGACCTCTCACCTGCCGGCCATATAACAGTTCAAATGGGGAGAAACCTGTGGAAGCTTGCGGTACCTCTCTGTAAGCAAACAACAGATAAGGTAACCATTGGTCCCAGTCGGACCCTGACTTGGAAACAAACTTGCGCAGCATGCTTTTGAGGGTTTGGTTGAAGCGTTCAACCAACCCGTCAGTCTGGGGGTGGTAAGGTGTGGTCTTAATGGCCCTAATTCCCAACAGTTGGTACACCTGTTTTAACAGCAAGGACATAAAATTAGTACCCTGATCTGTTAAGATTTCATGAGGAATCCCCACTCTGGAAAACAGCTGTACAAGACAGTTAGCTACCTGTCTAGCTTTGATGTTTCTAAGGGGGAAGGCTTCTGGGTACTTGGTGGCGTAATCACAGAGTACTAAAATGTACCGATTCCCATTCTTACTTCTTTCCAGGGGCCCCACTATATCCATCCCCAGTCTACTAAATGGTGTGTCAATGACTGGCAATGGTAACAAATGTGCAGGTGCAACCCTCCTTCCAGATGTCATCTGGCATTCTGTACAGGTACGAATGAACTCCGTTACATCCGTATATATCTTTGGCCAACTGAACCGACTTGCAACCCTTGCTAACGTCTTATGCTTGCCTAAGTGTCCTGACCACGGAACAGCATGCCCCAGAGTCATAACTGTATGGCGCATCGATTCCGGAACAACCAATGCTTCAACCTCCCCTTTCACCTGATAGAGTATACCTTTTTTCACTATGTACTTTTCCTCCATCAAGCAGGATCCAACAGCCTTTCTAACACCATCTACTTCAGACACCTTCTGGAACCAGTCCTGCAAAGTAGGATCACTTCTCTGCATTTCAGCTATGTCCTCAGGGATTGTCATATTAAGAGGGCCTTCTGGCACAGGCAGCTCCACAACCTGCCCTTTCACACTACCCTCAAACTTACGTGTACGCCTTTCCTTTTTAGATTTGCGTCTTTTCTCACCGGTCACCTCAAAGTCAACATCAGCAAACGGCAACTCATTAAAGTCAGCTGTAGCACTCTGGGCTCGGGTTACGGCATAACAGGGCTGAACTTGGGGGACCAAATCACAGAGAATGGGAAGATCTTGCCCTAAGACTACTTCATGAGGTAACTGGGATGCAACGGCCACCCGCAACAAAAAAGTCTGCCCCTGCACTGTTAAGTAAATCTCTGCCGTCGGATACTCCCTAACTTCTCCATGCACACAGCAAACTTTAATGGAATTCTGGGAAATATATTCATCTTCAGGAACCAAGCTATCATGTACTAGAGTCTGAGTGCTACCCGTATCCACTAAAGCCTTGGCAGACTGACCATTCACAAGTACCGGAGTCAATATGTCTGTGTGGCATGTCTGCACAGACTCATGAGATGACGTATGTGGCAGGTAGGGGCGAGGAACATAACAGAAAGCCGAATGCTTAACCTTCCTGGATGGACAACAGGGCTTAGTGTGTCCTATCTCCCCACAATAGTAGCATCTAACTTCCTGCTGGTTAGTTCTATCCCCTTGCTTGCCAACAACACTCCCTTTACTTTGGGCATGACCACCCTCACCCCCAGACTTACTTGGCCATCTTTGACTCCGACCTCCAAATCGGCGCTGGGCATCCCGGCGTGCAGCCAGGTACGTCTCTGCAAGCTTTGCTGCTTCTTCCGCCGTGGCTGGATCATGCTCCTTAATCCACACTGCCATATCAGGGCTTATCATTCGCATAAATTGCTCCAAGATAATAACTGCTGACAACTGCTGAATAGTACAGGTCTCTGGCTTCACCCATTTCGAGAAGAGATCTTTCAAGCGCACATAAAGCTCACGGGGGTTCTCGTCTGGCAGAATCTCTGAGGAGCGAAACCTTTGCCGGTAGATCTCTGCATTAATCTCATATTTTATAAGTATGGCCTCCTTGACTTTATCATAGTCCTCAGCATCATTCCCATCCATGGCTACATAGGCACCACGGGCCTTTCCCGTTAACAGGGGAACCAGTCTTATTGCCCAATTGGCTTTAGGCCATCTGCATGCAGTGGCCATCCTTTCAAAGGTGGTTAAGAACTGCTCAATGTCATCATCTCTTGTCAAGGGATGTAATCTTGGCTCAATACTTCCTGATGAGGTACCTTCTCCTGTTGGCGCTGGGCTTGTAGACGTGTGCTGACTTCCCCTTTGGTCCCCTCCAGCCTGGATCTCTAAAACCTGGTGCTGAATTTGCTGGAATTGGTGCTGCATATTTCGCCAACGCTGGTCTTGCTTCACCATTACTTGCTCCATTCGATCATCACGGGCGGCCTGGGACTGCAGGAGAACTTTAACCAGGCCAGCCAGTTCTGACACCGTTCCCTCTGTTGGGCCCGCTGCAGGAGTAGTTATTGCCTCATCCCTACCGGCAGCAGCTGTTGCTAGTGGTAACTCCGTAGAACTGGGCAGCTCCAGATTTAATCCCAACTGTTCATCTGAACCCACACCTCGGTCTTGTCTGGTCTTGGGTGGCATAACGATCCCACTTCTGACACCACTTGTCAAAGAGCAACTAGGAATACCATCTAGAGTTCTTGGATCAGGTATCACAATTCAACCAGAGTACTCAGCAGATACTGCACTCACTACCACCAGTCTTAGACTTCCTGACCACTTCCTCAGGTGAACATTTATACACATGGGTACAACCATTTCTCAATCATAAAATGGGGATGTATTAAATACCATAAACCTGTATTAAAGATCAAATAACCCAATTTCCTTCAACACACAAATTTAAATAACACAGCACAAACTTCAGTTCATCAATAATTATAAAAAGTATAAATATAATTATATCAATCAACAATAATTATACATAAATAACTTCAGAACAATTCCACCCCTTACACACCATACTTGGTATCTCCCACTCCCATGATGCAACACAGCACAGGTACAAAAAGCACAACAGAAGTCCATTCCGGTCTTTTACTAAAATCAAGATGGCCACCACCATGCATGCGTGCTCAGGTGGCCAGTCTGAGACACAACAGTCTCGTTGTAGGTGCATGTTTGTGTGGGTGTGGGTGTAATCCATCTCTCCCTTCGCTGGTACATCAAGGTAAATAAAGTGTCTTTTAAAAACCCAAGTATGTGTGCATGTGTTTTTAGCAAGGGTTAACAAGGAGAACAGAGGGCAGCTCTGTGACAGTAATCAATGATGTGGGACCTGAAATTCATGCTTTTTTTCTTACAGTAAAGCACAGTCCACAAACAACCTCCCTATAATAAGACAAATCTCTGGAGGCATGCTCCAAGCACACTCGTCTCATCCCTTTTCCCACATTTGTAGTAATGACATTATAACCAAACCGGAAATTGTAACGCGTGTGCACGCGAAAAGTCTGTATTATTTTTTTTTTGCAAAGGTCCCCTCAGGGGCTCCGTAGAAAGATGTGTGAAACAGCGCGATAAAAAAATTCGGTATAGAAAAATTACATTTTGATAAATGGAAACTAAAATTTAAAGCAACAAACTAAATTTTCCATGACTTGGACAAAAACTATATCAAATTCCCTGACTTTCAATGTCTGGAATAGACCTTTAAAAATTCCATGACATTCCAGAAATTCCATGACCCATGGGAACCCTGACCATAGACTAAGTGTTTTTAATCCATTTGATGGGTGTGTTTTAGGGTGGAGTTGGTGATAACGTGACCATGACTGCCTACATAGTTGCATTGCTGCTTAAACTAGGCGTCCCTGCCACGGTAAAACTGATCCAGTAGTTGTATAACCTACCTTTTCTGGCTGTTGTGATATCTGTTTTGCTTTCAGGATCCCGTCATTACCAACAGTCTGTCATGCTTGAGGCCTGTCGTTGAGAACCTGGGAAACACTTATGCCACGGCTCTGCTGACCTACACCTTCAGTCTGGCTGGAGAGACCACCACTCGATCACAGCTTCTAACAACCTTGAACAACCTTGCCATTTCTGAAGGTAAGATTTACCAGCATCTTGTTTGAGATGTTCATCAAGTACTTTGTAATCAACTTCCTCCCATCTCATCCTAAGGCACTAAGCTCCATTGGTCCTCAGACGACATCTGGTGATACTCTGGCGGTGGAGATCAGCTCTTACGTTCTACTAGCAGTTCTTGCTGTTCAGCCTCTCACGACGGCTAATCTGGGTTATGCTAACCGCATTGTCAACTGGCTCGTAGCCCAGCAGAATCCGTATGGAGGCTTCTCCTCCACCCAGGTGCCTCTGACTACCAAACATGAGTGCAATCATTTATGGGTTGAGTTTTTAATCTGGTGCTTGTTTTTAGGACACAGTGGTGGCTCTTCAGGCTCTGTCTGTGTACGCTGCTCAAGTGTTCAGCTTGGATGGCTCCAGCACTGTTACCGTACAGTCCTCAGTAGTAGGAGGAGACTCGTATAGCTTCGATGTGAATCGGGACAACAGGTTGCTGTATCAGGAGAAGCCGCTGAAGAACGTTCCTGGCAAATATAGTGTTAAAGCATCAGGATCCACTTGTGTGTCTGTGCAGGTCCGTATCTTAACCCCCTCTTTCTTTTTCTGTATACATCAAAATCTTACTGTGCTTTGTTTGCTCTGCACTCATACTGTAGGTTGCATGTTTGTACAACATCCCAACACCTATTAAAATCGCCAAAACGCTGAGCGTCGCAGCGAAGGTGACTGGAGACTGCCAACCGCTTGGAGCCAATCTCATGTTGAACTTCATGGTGAAGTAAGAACACCTTTTGGCTTGGCTTGCTTTCGTAAGAGTCTTAAATATGAGCTTGTCTCAGGACACAGTGTTCTTAATCCTGTTGACTAAACCTCTTTATCCCCCATCACTCTCATTCAGATACAATGGTGTAAAATCAAGCACTAACATGGTTCTAGTGGACATTAAGCTCCTGTCAGGCTTTACGGCAGATACGTCACTGGTTCGTATGTTCAAGAAAATTTAGAAAGTCCTAAGATGCTTGAAGCTCCTTCCTATGTTCTTGTATTTGTAAATGATGGTATTTTCCTCTCAGCTTGGTTCTTCATCCCAATCGTTTGCACCTCTAGTAGAGCGGGTTGATGCTGAAGATGATCATGTCCTAGTGTATCTGAAAGAGGTGAGACTGTACACTGGGTATATTACTAGCTGCCATTTTCTAATGTGCTGCTGTTCATCCTTTCTGTCTCACAGGTTCCCAATGGCGTCCCCATGAGTTACACTCTGCAGCTGAAACAGGTTCTTGCAGTGAACAATCTCAAGCCAGCAGTCATAAACGTTTATGACTTTTATCAAACAAGTACGCTTTCAACCTAATCATGCTTTCCTTTTGAACTGGATCATGTTCAACCATAAATTCAGCATTTATCTGTTCCCCTTTCAGGTGATTCGTTTGAGACCACCTACACGTCTTCCTGTCCTTGATTTGATTCAGTACTGGCTGTAGGATATGCGCCTTAATAAAACTGCTTTTATACAATCAGTCCTTTTTTTTTTTGAACATTTGTTTGAATCAGGATGTTGCAGTGTTCATGAGTTTATATTTGTCCTGTGACTTCAAATCCTTATAACTTTGCTCACTCAGGCAGTGCCTGTTCTAGTTTGTGGTGTTCAGCTGCAATGATGTACTCAAGAACTATTGCTCTGCTTTACTACAATAGGACAGGAAGAGCTAAATAAACTGATTGCATCTAAACCAGAATATTTACTATATCTAATACCCACCAATTACTGAAACAGTTGTTACCTGTAGCAGAAGAGCCTCTTCTCAATATTAATTTGTCTTTATTTACAGGTCATGTCCCAAGACTGCTCAAGCTGGCAGTTAAGCCTCTCATTAAGAAACAATTAGATCCAAATGAATTGGCAAATTACAGGCCTATTTCAAATCTTCCATGTATGTCTAAAATACTAAAGTCATATCTGCTCATTTGTGTTTTCAATCAATTTCAGTCTGGATTCAGGCCCCATCATAGCACAGAAACTGCGCTCATTAGAATTACAAATATTGACTTCTAGCTTCTGACCAAGTCTGTATCTCAATACTAGTTGATCTTAGTGCGGCATTATTGATCATAACACTCTTAGATCGACTACAAAATTACAGTAACATGTATCAGGGACTGGCATTAAGGTGGTTTAGATATACCTGTCAGACATTACCATTTGTCTATTTAAACTGAAAAATCAAAGATAACAACAGTGCCTCAAGGATCTGTGTTAGGCCCACTTATATTTTCAATATATTTGCTACATCTTGGTAAACATGAAACTAGTTTCCACTGTTATGCCGATGATACTTATAAATGTCATCATGGTTACGGCCAGCTCGTTTTAAGCTGCAACATAAAAGGGTTCAAACACAAATCTTTTTATTTTCTTTAATGTAGTGTCTTGACCAATCAATCAGACCCACAAATTGTTCACATTTAATGAATAATTCAGCAAACTCACTCTCCCAACAAAGGTCCTTGAGCTATCCCCTGAAAACTGCAACTATCATCCCAAATGATGTTAACACACAGATTTAACCAAGTCTCTGTTTACATCAGCAAACATCAACTTGAGCCTCAAATTGCATCGGGACAGTTTTTTATTCAAATGGGTGAGACATGCAAGTATCAAACTTAGCCTCATTTAAGTACCCTTACCCATTTTAAAGAGTGTGTTCGAACTAAAAACTGATGGTTTGCTCAAGACGTTCAGTCCAAATCCACACACACTGGTGTGACTAACAGAATAAACATGAGCGCAACTAAATCTAGACCAACATGAGATCACCAGTTGGAGTCCTTAATTAGGTGTGCACGCTGTACTGCTTAAGTGATGAGGGGAGACTTGCCAATGCCTTTATATTTTCACGGCAGACTGTTTCTGTTATTGTCAGGCAAACATGCAGTGCCATCTCTGTTCACCTAGGTCCAAAATACATAAAGCTGCCTCTCACTGTGCCCGAAGCCCACGAGCTAGAGTCTGCATTTGAACACGCTCATGGTATGCCTCAGTGTTTAGGAGCCGTATATGGCACCCACATCGAAATAAAGCAGCCATCTGTCAACTCAATAGATTACCTGAACCGGACGGGAAGAGATTCCCTGAATGTGCAAACTGTATGTGACTACAAATACAGATTTATGGATGATGTCATAAAATGGCCAGGGACTGTTCATGACACGCATGTCTTCACCAATTCCAAGCTAAATCCATATTTAAGACCAGAAAGATCCCTGCACTGGAGAAGAAGATTCTGGATGACGAGGAGGCTGTAATATAAATGCCTTATGCCTCGGACTCTGGGTCCGGATGAATTAGCTCAAATGATCCATAGGGAATTTTAATAACTAATCATGAGTATGATTAATATTCTGCATATTTCAGTTACATTAAATTGTCGAAAGTGAAAGTGGATTATATGAATATATGAATAATCAATCACAACGAATTATAATCCCTCATTCATATATCAATAATCTTACTTAACTTCGATTATGAAATAATCTTTAAGGGAAACTAATGTAATTATCAAATCGTTGTTCGTCCAGCGACCAACGTCAGATTAAGTGATTAATTTCTCAATAAAGTTATCCTTCCTTATAAACTCCAAGAAACACCAACCTTCTGGCCGTGAACATTAATATTTCTGGTGTTTATAAAATTAAACTAACGTTACTTAAACAGGGAGCGCGGTAGCTATAACCTACCTCATTGACGTTTGTGGTTTTACGAGCGTTTTTCACAGACACAGTCTTGAATACATTGTTTTAATAAATGCAAACTACAGAGTATAACGGATTACACATAGTGATTATAGGTTTTATACGTCTATGTACAGTTACTTACATTAAACAGACAAGACAAAAACGGGTAACAGCTGATGAGAGAAAGAGAGTTATAGAGAGTTGGGGAGGGGCGCTCTGGGGCCCGCGCTCGATGTGATTGCGGGACAGAGAGAGAGAGATAAAGAGAGGATGAGAGAGAGAGAGAGAATGGTCACGTGTGACCATAGGACAGCAAACATCACAGACCTCTGAGAGAGACATCAATCAAACACCTTAAAACATTAAAACTCGTGAGAGCTTAATACTTGCAAAAAGGTTCGTTTGCGTGCACGAGCTGTGTCCAGCCTGCGCGTGTTCTTGGAGCAGAGTGCGCGCGCTCGTGCTGAGGCGCGCGTGTTGGTTGCCAGAGCAAGCTGTTCGCGGGAGTTTTTGAAGAAGACGCCTCTTTGGAAGGGAAGTTGCTGAAGGAATTCAGGCTTCGTTCGTTTGACTCGTAGGTGGAACGAACAAAGGAGATTTGAAAAGAAACAAAATAAACTTTTGTAAGGAAATAAAAAGTGGAGGGAACTCCTGGAGGAGTTCAGGCTCGGACTTTCACATGCTGACGACGGCAGGGAGAGCAGGGGACAAGAGCGTGCAGGAAGAGCGTTTTGCTTTTAATGAATGTAAGGATACGCCCCCTTCTGGTGGATTGTCCAATCACCTTCAGTGATTCAAGAGCGGGAACTCTCTTTGTGTTGTCAGAAGAGACCCCCTGCTGTATAATTTATGATAGAGCTTTGGAACTAGCCATTTCTATGACTAGAAAGAATTCATATCGAAATAATCATATCATTGCAGTCTATTATCGAGATTCAACTCCGTTAGGTTTGGAGATTTGCTATGATATGAAACACATTCCGGTTACGTTTAGGAATAACAAAGTTACATAAAATATACAGATTAGAAGCATTTAGATTTTGATTAATACACATTAATATTGAAATCAATTCCACATCGGTCGTAACACATAAATGGCAACACAGAAATATCAAGTCCATTTGTATGAGGTCTTAAATATGATTCTGTTGAATAAAGTCTCTTGGTGTGTGTGTGTGGTGATAGGAGTAACAGAGTCTCTTCTGTGTATGGTATGCGAGTGTCCTGGCGTGAGGAATGTGTGGTTTCCGGTTACATGTTGGAATGGGAGAACGAGACGAAGACCTCTTGTCTTCAGGCAAATTAATGAAGTATTCTAGAGAATCACAATTTATTAATTGGAATAATCATCTGTCATTTTCGATGTTGCTACATATTCCCCCTTTTTGTTCGATTAAGTCAGGGGATGGACTTCATCGAACAACAACTTAGCACAATGGATGACAGGTGGTTTCAAGGCTGTTGGCTCAGCTCACATGAGGTTGAGGTGGTCGATGGTGTGGGGTTCTGTGAGAAACCGCCGACACGGCTTTGTGAGCTTGGCTGTGGATGTTCACATCTCGTTGAGTCTGGCACAGGGTGAAGGCCAAGACGAGTGTCGGTGCGTGGTCGGTGACCTTGGAAAGATACAACAGTATCAGCTGCGGTCCAGGTTTGGACACAGGTGAGGGATGTGTTGACAGGAGCAATGTTCATGAGTTGGACCCCCTTTTCTCAAACCAGAGATCTCCTTCTGGATCTAAGGTGACGTTGTAGTTCTTAAAGGATGGGAGTTCCAGTGCTGTCTGGTACTCTTTGCTCGGAAGATGGTACCATGACAGGTTACCAAGGTGTGAGGTGGCACCTGTCGGTACTTGAGTCGGCATACTCTGGCTGAGCAGGTTGACACGGCTGGTTGTAATCATGCTGTTCGTGAGTGACTGTGGCTGTGTGCGCAGGTGTGTTAGCCAGCCATCGTTCACCTACAATCTTTGCTTGTGTTTCTGTGACTTGTGTGCGAGGCTTAGCTTCAGCAGGGCAGCGTGTGTGGCTGACCAGGGGTTGCAACTTGTAGAGTCCTCCAGTGTTGTCTCTGAGGACGGGCTTGCTAGGGCAGAGATAGTGACTGTCTTTGGTCAAGGTGCACCCGTGCAGGTTTGAGGCCGGGGTACAGCAGGGTGTCGCTGTCGTGGTAGGCCACTACGCCTGGAGTGCATATCTTGAACTGGGTCTGCTTTTCCAGGACCCGATGTTGACAATGTCTTTGAGCCTGTAGGCTCGGTTTGACTCGATGATGGGTAGGTTTAGGAGAAAACCCACTTCTCTCTGCTCGGGGTTGACGTGAAGTGGGGTGGCGCAACCCAGAGAGTAAGCAAAGGTGTGTTTGTAGAGGGTCAGCCGGCGTGGTGATGCTGGAAGCCAGCACAGTTCGCACAAGCTTAAGAGTTTCAGGTACGGTGGGATGCACCTGTGGCTAGGCTGTCAGTGAGGAGCTAACCTCCCACAGCATGTCTGTCGTTAGTGCTGTAAACAGCGGAGTCTGGGCAAAGTCTTTCTGGAAGATATTAAACAGCGGTTTTCATTGAGTTCACAGTCTGGTTCGCTGCGTTGACACTGGACATACCAATGTTAAAAGAGTTCTGGCGGCAGCTACGGCTCCGAGCAACGCTCCAGGAAACCGTTCGATCGGTGGTTGGTGCTTAGGAGTCCTGATTGCGTGGCAGTCACTTTCTCCAGTTGGTTGAGCAGATGTTCGACCTTGGCTTTGGCGTGAGGGAGGGAGTCCTCTGTCCGTTGGGCACTTGCCCAGGTGTATGGGGCTGCGGTGCTGGGGTGGTGTGCTCTGTAGACCGGGCGGGACTGGATGAGTCGACCATACACTGGCTGAGTGTAGGTTCCGCAGTCGGTGATCAGAAGTCTCAGTTGTTCTCTCGGTGGCAGCTGTCCTCTGGATGGCTGACAGCACAGCATGACGACCCACAGCAGCAACCTGGTACAGATGACAGAGAGAGAGAGAGAGAAAGGGAAGGAAGAGGCAAACGAGGGTTGTCTTTGGTTGGACAGGGCAGTTCTTTTGCTTTGTGGGTGGCAGCTAGGTTTAGCTCGCCTTGGCCCATGTTTTGTCACATCTTTCTGCCAGCCGGTCGCTTGCTTCAATGTCTCGTCAGTGACTCTGGTGCTGTGTTGTGCCGCACATGATGCATCATAGATAAACATTGGCATGACCCCCCTTTTGCAACTGTTCAGCACAAGCTTTTGCGCTGTGATGTCAACAGGTGTAGAACCCGTAATGTTGTGTGTATGCAGCGTGTGCATGTTATGCAGCGGATTGAGGCACTGGCTGTCAGTGAGCTCAGACGGCGTGCAAGGGAGGCAGGAGGGGTGTAAGTGGAGGCAATGCCAAGTCGTTGTTGTGGTGTCAGAAGCCCGCATGTCCGCTATGTTGGGTTTTGCAGACAGCGGAGCCCGCGTAAGCGGCACAGGGTTAGGCAGTGTAGCCTGTAAAAGTCTTATGCAGTGTGTAGTCGTTGCAACTGTGAGGGCGGGTGGGTGGGTTGGGTGTGACCACCGCTTTCCGTTTAGTGCGCCAGGCTTGGCGCGGGCATGAGTTTGGTCATGTGGCTGCAGGTCAGTCTTGACCTTGGCGCAGCATTTGTTAAAGTCTTTTGTGAGCTGGAAGGTGCAGGGTAGCGAACTTGAAACTTGACCTGTTGCTAAGTCTGTGTCGTTGTGACTGGCTGTGGGAGTTCCCATGAACTGTGTGACCTGACGGTCTGGCTCTGTGGAAAGTCTCGTGACCTCTGTGATCTGACAGTCTGGCTCGGGTGGCCTGTGTGACTGGATGGGGAGAGGTTCTGGCACTTGGGCCCAAAGAGTTCGCTTTTTGAAGTCCAGTAAGGGCTCGAAACGATCCAGCAGGTCTTTGCCAATGATGAGTGGATGAGTGTTCATTGGTGAAACGTACACAGGGTGAGTCAGCGACATAAAACCTATTGACAGGTGGATTAGAGTTAGCTGTTCGAGCCGGATGCTATTTTGGCTGTATGAATGCACCTTTAGCTCACAAGTGTGGGATTCAAAAGTTCGATTCTGTCTCTTAGCTTCGACTTTGAGTCTTTTGAAAAGTTGAGATGAGATCACAGTGAGGTCTGCTCCTGTGTCTATCAAGGCTTCAAGTTTCACTTCCTTCTCCAAAGTGCAGGCTAGGTAGGGTTTCCTGGTCACCCCCCTTTCAAGAAGGTTTCCCAGAAACTGTGGCACCGGGGCTGTTGTTGTCAGTCGGAGTGAATGGTAGGTGTTGTCAGTTTGTGATGCACCAATGAGTGGGTGAGTGGGGCTGCTATTTGGTGATGTAACAGCAAAGTTCATGGGTTGCGATTTGATAACAATGTCTGGTGGGTTGTCCCCGGGAGGGGCGTGTGGCTTGCTGCGGGGGCAGCTAGCCGGAACAGCACTTCCTGGGACTTTGTGATGTTGGTCCCAGGTGTGATGTGTTGTGCTGTTTCGTGTAGTGTGTGCAGCTGTCAGCTGTGGTGCTGGAGCGGAGCTGTCACTTGGTGGTGTGACAGCTCGCTCTGTAGCCTGTGGGGGACGAGCAGTGTTCGTGGTGCTTGGCTCAGGCAGATGGCAGTCAGACAGGGTGTTGGTTTCAGTTCTTATGCTTAGACATAAGATGTCTGGTTCGTCCTTGTCTCTCTTGCGATGTTTCTTGTGAAGAAACTCTTTCAGCATCCTCACGATCTCTGCTGTCTCCGACGTGGCTGCACTGTGTTTTTCTGGTGTGCGATGAGGCTTGGGCTTACCAGTAGCATGTCGAGAGGGGTTCCAGGGCTGGCTTTCTGGGCTTGGAGTTCTGGACGGCGGGTGATGCAGGTCCCAGAACCTCTTAGAGCGCTCGCTCCGATGCTTTGGATGAGCACCGTCCCGGTTGTGCTGCCCTCTGCTGGCTTGGAACGGTCTTGACTCTCTGTGGTACAGTCTGTGACTGTGGTGCTGTTGGGCACCTTCTGTGTCTAGCTCTGAGCAGTGCTCAGAGACAGAGTCGATTGTGGGGTCTTTTACAGTCTTTTTGGAAATAGTCTTTTGCTCGGTGTAAGCTTTGTGGACCAAGTCACGTAGCTGTTGGTAGTCCCTTTTGACAGTCTCTGGTTGACGGTCTAGGAAGCTGCGCACGTCACGGCTAGAAGTAATTCTGAGCAGGCAAAACTTGTCCCAAGCTGTCACGTTGGCGACAGTTTGCAGGTGAAAGTCAATGTCTTGAAGGTAAGCATGTACATCATGGCCTCCTGCAAGGTTTGGAGTGAACGTGGGGATGTTTCTGGCCAACTTGTCAACGTTTGTGGGGGGAGAGCTGTGGCTGGGGGCCCAATCCGTCTGGAGGGGATTCTGACCCTTTTCAGCTCCGCCCCCTTCAGCTTTGGGAGCCGTGCCGCGCTTAGCGTTAAGTGTTCTCTGTGAGGGCCCCCCCCTTTCTGCTGACAGGGGTTTTTGTTGGCTGGCTGGTGTGTACCGGCTGGTCAGGGGAAACTTTGTGGTGTGTGTTTCCCCTACCCGGTCACTATTAAGTCTGTAAGAATGTCTCAGTTCTTTGTGAACAATGTCAAGTTCGTCTCTGAGATCGTGTCTCTGCAGAGTAAGCTCATGGATTTCAGCTCTGGCCACCTGTAAGTGTTTTTCACAGGCTGTGGCTTTAGCGTTTTTGTCTCTTAGTTCAGTCTTTGCTCTCTCGAGGAGAGCGTCACTTTGTTGGAGTCTTTCGTCGAGTTCTTTACAGGTTTCTTTCTCCGACTGTTCTCTTTGGTCTGTGTCGAGGCGAAGATCTTGCAGGGCCTTTCGAAGTCTTTCTACTTCTTTCTGTAGCTCTGGATCTGTGGCGTTCTCTTTCACGGTCTGGAGAAGAAGCTGGTCAAGATGACTTTGGGTGTGGGCCTGGTTCCTCCGGGCCTCCTCTGCTTGAAGCTTTAGCGCTGCTGCTTCCTGCTCCAGGGTTGATGTGGCTCTTTTCGCTGAGCCGTGCCTGGGCGACGAGTTTGTGTGCGAGGCTTCCGACGATTTTGGCCCAGTCCTTGTAGCTGTGGCTCTGTGTCGGATCGTGGGTCATCAGTTCGACCAGGTCGGTGTCCAGCTGTTCTCGGCTCCGGGGCTCTGTGTCAGCGGCGTCTCCGGGCAGGAAGTCGGTCGTCATGGCTCTCAATCACAACTCGAGTTCGTCCCACTGGGCAGCCATACTGGACGGCCGTGACCTTGGCACACTGTAGGCGAGAGAGAACACAGAACACACACACAAAGAGACCAATGCAAGTTCGTTTTAAGGTTAACGAGCTATGATCATACGGCTATGCCGTTTATGAGAATTTTGGGGCTAACTGATGCCAACAGTTAGACAGTTCGCGGATCCAATTAACTTGGGTCGTTTGAGGACCTGCACTAGAGGTTGTGACGAGCAGTAGCCTGGCGGGTCACGTGGTGGCCCCGGCTGCTGGTGGTCACTCTACTGCTTAGCTTCTTTGATGGCTCTCTCAGGTTACTGTTTCTAGGTGAAATGAAAGAAACAAATCACAACAGAACAAAGGATAGAACAGATCAAAGTGAAATAAGATCAAACAATAGTAACACGGTATGTGTTAGAGAGAATAAGGAGGCCTAAGCCTATTACCACTGCCAGAGTTTACGATAGGGCCTACAGGTGAGTGGGGGCTATCGGGGTAGAAAACCTAGGAAGACGGTGAGGCTTGGAGAAAGGGATATAGGCCAAACACTTAAATGACCGGGGAATATCTAATATTCTGTGGCCTATACTAAGTGTATGGGTTTTACCTTATTTAGTTTGCCTGGGGTGAAATGAGGTCACTCAGGTGGGAGTCAGCGGCGCGGTCAACCTTCTCGACGGTCCCACACACTCGAGCGCAGTGGACCCGGGCCTTCTGTTACTCTGTGTACCACGGTGCGACCTTCTCCAACAACTTGCGACCTTACACACAACCTGGCAACGCCAAGGTGTCAACTGCCAGACAGCACGACAAAAATGGGGTTTTCACCGGAACCCGGCCCCTGCAGCAGGCCCTGGTTCAGGTAATTGTCCCGAAATTGCCTTGTGTGTCAGCTGGCGTGGTTGACTTTACCCTTGGAGTGCTAAATTGCTGATGTAGCAGTTGCGTGCCACCCCAATGGTAAGAGACAGAAGAGTCCGAGACTCACGCACGGCCGGTGTCGGTCGTGACGACCAGGTGACCCCGCTCGCTGGAAAACCAACCAGAGATGACTGTCAAATCACCACAGCGCCCTAGGGAGAACTACACATAAACACACAAAAAGGGGTAAACAGGTGAAAGTTAACGTCAATTAAGGCTTTCTTGTTTAACCCAGTTTAGTAATTATGTATGTAGAAATAAAGGCAAAGGCGTTGAAATAATGGTAAAACAAAAAGGGAATTATGATAATGTTGGTGATTATCAGAATAACCTAACCTAAAAGAGAGATAAGAAAATTAGGAATAAAAAGTAATGATAAATTTTTTTTTTTTTTTGAAAAAAAAAAATTTAATAATAAAAAAAAAATTAATAAAATAAAATAATGAAAAGACAGGATGACCCCAGAAGAAGAGACAGGCCGCAGTAGTGGGTTTGTCCCACAAGGGGGCGTATCTCTTTTCAGTGGTCAACCTGGTTGGACAGACAAACTCATTCAAATTAAATTCAACTGGTTTTAAATTCAAATTTAAATAAGCCTGTGCAGAAATGTAAAAATCAGAGTGATATTTTATAATAATCCAGATGACGTTAAAGCATCAGTAATTACTATGAAATAATCAGAAGGGAAAGATGAAATAAGTACACACTTCAAAAGAGTGAAAGGGGATTAAGAGTGGCACCGACTTAGTATCCACAAGGCCACGTGGTGGCGCTGTTTCCTTCTAGTGGATGACAGTGGCTGCCAGCCAAACAAGATTTAAATCCAAAATTTAAATCTGATTTAACTCGAATTTAGATAAGCGTGTAAGGGAATTGAGAACTCAGAATGATATTGTACAATAATTAAGATGCATTAAAGTATCAGTAATTATTATAAAATAATCAGACGAGAAAACAGAAATAAAGCAATTCACACAGAATTGGAAACAGAAAAACGAGTTGAATGAACCGCTTTAGCGGGTGGCGGCCACTAGGTGGCGGATTTCCTCTAACTGGGCTCTCAATGGCTGGGCTGGGATTTAATTTAAGTTTTAATTCACCTCTTGTTTGAACCAAACTCAAAGTAAATGTACCAGTCACAAGCAGGAAAATTGTCTAACACAAAATAATATTCGCACGAGCAAAGCTGGAAATGCCAATAATTATTGAGAATTTAGACATAAGCTAATTCACTATTCATCATAGAACACTTGAATTTAGCAGTACGAGAGCATTATCTGAAACGGCCACGAGATGGCGTAGTTGCGCTCATGCAGGCTGACGTCAGTGGGAGGCGGTGCTCACGCAGGTGACGTCATTGGGGCGCGTATTTTGAGACTTGAACACCTCTAAAGGACCTCTGGTGTTTAGTCCGCGGAATTACAACCAATTTTAAATGTGACTCTAAAGAGCTCAGAGCGTTCAGCTCAGTCACGTGCTGATTTTCTGTAATAGAAATCACAAAGGGACAAGATCTGCGGATCTGTGGGTGCTATACTGCACAAGAGCGTGAAGCAGGGTTTCTTCGCTGCAAAACACAATTGTGAACACAGGAATTATCGTCTGTTGTTGGGTTCCCGTAAACATTTAACCACAATAGCACTTATGATTTAAAAATGTCTTAGGTTTACAAAATGGGTAGCTAATCCAATTTTCGACCAGGAGTTATCGTTATTTTAACGATCTAATATATTATTAGGCCTATTATCGAAACGGAGGAGACTCGCTCTGTTCCAATCTACCGCGTGAACAAAAGAAACTCGTTTGATTTCAAGCGGGCTAAAGCAATATTAATTACAGGCTGAACAGAGATTCTTTTCTCTAGGACATTTACCGGTATTGTCACTTCCAGCGTCTGTTAATATGCTTGAGCTGAGCTGGCTTCTGCGCCAGTCAGTTCTTCAGTGAGCGCGCGTGTGTTCGCACTAGGGCGCGCGCGTTTCCTCACTGAACCGCGTGGACTCTCGCTGGAGCGCGCGCGTGGGTAACACAATATTAAGAATGTACGGGATGTACAGAGATTCTGTTCTCTTTACCGAAACAATATTAATATAATACATCGAAGTTTATTTTAGCAATTACCAGGGGCTGAAAATGTTAAACATATCTATCAGGGGTCAATTTGCTTTGACTGAGATCGGCTTCGTGCCTTCTAACAGTCCTTCAGTGAGCGCGCGTGGTTTTTGCCTTACTAGGGCGCGCTTGTTTCCTCAATGGGAGCGCGTGGGCTCTCGCTGGAGCGCGCGCATTACATTAATACACAATATAGACAGACTGAAACTGATTTGCTCGTAAAACACAAAGTTTGAGATTGCGCGTAATTTTCTCCACCACTAATGTAATATAAATGCCTTATGCCTCGGACTCTGGGTCCGGATGAATTAGCTCAAATGATCCATAGGGAATTTTAATAACTAATCATGAGTATGATTAATATTCTGCATATTTCAGTTACATTAAATTGTCGAAAGTGAAAGTGGATTATATGAATATATGAATAATCAATCACAACGAATTATAATCCCTCATTCATATATCAATAATCTTACTTAACTTCGATTATGAAATAATCTTTAAGGGAAACTAATGTAATTATCAAATCGTTGTTCGTCCAGCGACCAACGTCAGATTAAGTGATTAATTTCTCAATAAAGTTATCCTTCCTTATAAACTCCAAGAAACACCAACCTTCTGGCCGTGAACATTAATATTTCTGGTGTTTATAAAATTAAACTAACGTTACTTAAACAGGGAGCGCGGTAGCTATAACCTACCTCATTGACGTTTGTGGTTTTACGAGCGTTTTTCACAGACACAGTCTTGAATACATTGTTTTAATAAATGCAAACTACAGAGTATAACGGATTACACATAGTGATTATAGGTTTTATACGTCTATGTACAGTTACTTACATTAAACAGACAAGACAAAAACGGGTAACAGCTGATGAGAGAAAGAGAGTTATAGAGAGTTGGGGAGGGGCGCTCTGGGGCCCGCGCTCGATGTGATTGCGGGACAGAGAGAGAGAGATAAAGAGAGGATGAGAGAGAGAGAGAGAATGGTCACGTGTGACCATAGGACAGCAAACATCACAGACCTCTGAGAGAGACATCAATCAAACACCTTAAAACATTAAAACTCGTGAGAGCTTAATACTTGCAAAAAGGTTCGTTTGCGTGCACGAGCTGTGTCCAGCCTGCGCGTGTTCTTGGAGCAGAGTGCGCGCGCTCGTGCTGAGGCGCGCGTGTTGGTTGCCAGAGCAAGCTGTTCGCGGGAGTTTTGAAGAAGACGCCTCTTTGGAAGGGAAGTTGCTGAAGGAATTCAGGCTTCGTTCGTTTGACTCGTAGGTGGAACGAACAAAGGAGAATTTGAAAAGGAAACAAAATAAACTTTTGTAAGGAAATAAAAAGTGGAGGGAACTCCTGGAGGAGTTCAGGCTCGGACTTTCACATGCTGACGACGGCAGGGAGAGCAGGGGACAAGAGCGTGCAGGAAGAGCGTTTTGCTTTTAATGAATGTAAGGATACGCCCCCTTCTGGTGGATTGTCCAATCACCTTCAGTGATTCAAGAGCGGGAACTCTCTTTGTGTTGTCAGAAGAGACCCCCTGCTGTATAATTTATGATAGAGCTTTGGAACTAGCCATTTCTATGACTAGAAAGAATTCATATCGAAATAATCATACCATTGCAGTCTATTATCGAGATTCAACTCCGTTAGGTTTGGAGATTTGCAATGATATGAAACACATTCCGGTTACGTTTAGGAATAACAAAGTTACATAAAATATACAGATTAGAAGCATTTAGATTTTGATTAATACACATTAATATTGAAATCAATTCCACATCGGTCGTAACACATAAATGGCAACACAGAAATATCAAGTCCATTTGTATGAGGTCTTAAATATGATTCTGTTGAATAAAGTCTCTTGGTGTGTGTGTGTGGTGATAGGAGTAACAGAGTCTCTTCTGTGTATGGTATGCGAGTGTCCTGGCGTGAGGAATGTGTGGTTTCCGGTTACATGTTGGAATGGGAGAACGAGACGAAGACCTCTTGTCTTCAGGCAAATTAATGAAGTATTCTAGAGAATCACAATTTATTAATTGGAATAATCATCTGTCATTTTCGATGTTGCTACAAGGCGATACCCATTTTCCTTTTGAGTGATCCTGCCTACCCGCTACTGCCTTTCCTGATTAAAGAATATGTTAATAGTACAGTATCTAATATTGAATCGGTTTGCAATCGTTTGTACATGGGTAGCATACAGGTTTCATACTTTTCGATGCAAGTATCTGTAATAAGCTTATCCCTGGTTGCTTACAACATATTGCATTTTATCTGCTATAAACATGCTTGACGAATATAAACATTGCATTTAGTGTCAAAAAGTGCACCCTCCAATAATCACCATGTAAAAAACAAATTGCAACAAAACAGATAGAATTCTCAACAGGACACATAACACCCAGATTCATCAGTATTACATATGTAAATGTATAAATCGATTGCCACAGTGTGCCCTCTTATAACTGAGTCAACAATAACTTAAAGAACAACAATCAACAAATGGCAACATATTGCCACTTTTATATATGTATCTGCCCCAACAATGGAATTACAATTACAATAAACTAAAGTGTCTACCATAGCGGAGGGAAAATGGCTGGTTTCAAATACCATTGGACTAACATGAGGCTGCGGCTTGAACATTATGCCTCAGTAGTGAAAACCCCTCATGGATGCTGTTGGTAATGGTGGCTATGTTCTCTGTCAGTTTATCTAGCCTTTCTGTGTTACGCCTCTCCGACTCCTCCAGAAGGTCCACCATCCTCCTCTTTATTTGGAGGTCCTCCTGTACGGCTGGATCTGTGTGTAGTTTTCTCTTTAGCCTGTCCCCTCTGTGGCTGTTGAGCTGCCTTGACAGAAATCAGAGTGAATATTTTAAAATGGAACAGAATTCACCAGCAACACATTTAGCACACCTACCAGTGCTACAAGTACACAAAGGACAACTTGCAACGGCCCCTCAACTAGGTACACATACAGACCAATAGAATACATGCCAATAAAAATGTTCTGCCATGAAGTTCCCTTATATCCCCACTCATGGAATCCCATATTGTTCAATCAGAAATGTATCAATTATCGGGCCAGACCTGACTGTTGTATAAATGACAGTTATGACCTATCTCACTTAAAGAAGGTCTCTTCGGGACTTGACAACCTCTGACGGTGCATACAGAGTTTTTAGCTGTTTTCGCGGATCCATCTGAACGGGCATCTTTTTGACAATGTTGTCGTCTGTAAAAACAAACATCTTTCCGATTTTTAGTACATTGTTTTGTAAATGTAGCCTACCCTAAGAGTGTCACGAGGTGACGAAAGCAAAGCGGAACTGAGTTCCCGATGGAATTGTGTTCCGCCCGGAACGGTGTTACTGTAACACCGGCCCACTTCCGGGTTGCGCGGTATGTTTCCATAACGGCACTGATTGGCCGATTGACATCTGGTGCGGAGGGTCTGATGTGGCGATCTGTGAGAGGATTATGGAGGCGGGGCAACCCTATAAAAAGGAAGTACAGAGGCCATAGCAAGGTTGTCGATTCTTCCTGTGTGTTCTCTCTCGGCGTTGTGTTGGTTGTTTCTTTGTCTTCCCCCGGCGATCTGGTGTGGTTCTCTCCCGTTGGGAAATGTTTGTGGAGTGTTGCAGCTGAAGGACCATCGTGAAAGAAGAGGAGTGTTGCTTGTGGGATCCGAGGGCAGTTTTGAAGAGTGGAATTCGTCGTCTGGACTGGGAAAGAGTGAGATGAGTGATTGACAAATTGAATCTCATAAACGCATGTTTTCTACACTAAATTGGATACTGGTTTGAAGTGCTTGGATCACGTGGTATACATCGCACTGAGTGAAATAGACTGATTCCTTGTCGATCTCTAGCCTCCCCCTCGGCCATTGAAACCAGCGAAGTGAAGCCGCTTGTAGTGGTGAGGAAATTATTCACCGCATCTGTCCCAACTCTGACTATCATCGGCTCTTCAGATCGAGACCTCTGGGTGAGTGTTGGCCTTACTTTGCACTTGAAGAGTGGAATTGTAGTGCTGAAATTGACGTTTCCCATCACGTTGCATGTTTGGAATTGGACTGTCGTGTGTGTGTGGAAGATTTACCTTTTATCGCCGGGCACTCCCCATGTGTTATGCTGGTCTACCGTCCATCGTAAGAGTCTAGTAAGATCGATTGCAGTCACCTGTTGGATGTCAGAAGGAAAAGCCCCCGTGTGTACACTACACGTGAGAACTGTTTACCTCTGTTTGAAGTTTATGCTGCCTGTCCTAGTGAGAGCCCGGCTCAGCTTATGACTTTGTCTCCCGCCACCCTTGTGAGAGCTGTTTCACCTCCATTCGAAGTGTTGATTCCGTCTGTTCCAGTGAACGTCGCTCAGCTTGTGACTTTGTCCCCTGCCACACACGTGAGAACTGTTTACCTCTGTTTGAAGTTTATGCTGCCTGTCCCAGTGAGAGCCCGGCTCAGCTTATGACTTTGTCTCCTGCCACCCTTGTGAGAGCTGTTCACCTCCATTCGAAGTGTTGATTCCGTCTGTTCCAGTGAACGTCGCTCAGCTTGTGACTTTGTCCCCTGCAACACACGTGAGAACTGTTTACTTCTGCTTGAAGTCTGTGTGCTGTTTGCCCCAGTGAAAGCCCTGCTCAGCTTATGACTCTGTCTCCTGCCACCAACGTGAGAGCTGTTCACCTCTATTTGAAGTGTTGACTCCGTCTGTTCCAGTGAACGCCCGCTCAGCTTGTGACTTTGTCCCCTGCAACACACGTGAGGACTGTTTACCTCTGCTTAAAGTTTGAATGTTGTCTGTTCCAGTGAACGCCCGCTCAGCTTGTGACTTTGTCCCCTGCAACACACGTGAGGACTGTTTACCTCTGCTTAAAGTTTGAATGTTGTCTGTCCCAGTGGAAGCCCTGTTCAGCTATTGACTCTGTCTCCTGCCACCCATGTGAGAGCTATTCACCTCTATTTGAAGTATTGATTCTGTCTGGGCCAGCCGAAGCCCCGCTCCGCTTGTGACTTGAGTCTGCTGTAGCCCTGAAACCCACCTGTATGGTGCGAAGTGCCCGCCCTTTACAACTCCTGTGAGCCCGGATCCACCTACTCACCTGCGATACTCACTTGTGATACTCACCTGTTCAGCGAGCTGGCACCCGCGCCAGAAGGAAGTAAGCCTGACTCATTTACTTACCTGTGATACCCACCTGTTCAGTATCTACCACTGTGAGTTGGCACCAGCGCCAGAAGGAAGTAAGCCTGACTCATTTACTTACCTGTGATACCCACCTGTTCAGTATCTACCACTGTGAGTTGGCACCAGCGCCAGAAGGAAGTAAGCCTGACCCATTTACTCACCTGCGATACCCACCTGTTCAGTACCTACCACTGCGAGTTGGCACCAGCGCCAGAAGGAAGTGAACCTGACCCCCCACTTGCCTTGGATTCCTGGGAAGAAGGAAGAGGAATTTTAGATTAGGATTTTCAAATTGTTTTTATATTTAATAAAGCCTGTCATTCTTCTTATTCCTGTCTCCTGCCTCCTCCTTGACACGCTCCTCAGGGTGATCCTGGTCTAGGGGTGGGTGCAGTCTGGCTTGGCCCACACCGACCTGTGACAAGAGCATGTGTTTCAGAGTTGGCAACCCTGTGATTAATTACCGGGGCTCCGCCCTAAAGACGTCCAGATTGCCTGTGATGCTAAATCAACCTGTTCTGAATTATTAAGAGCGTTTAAATAACGCTGGCATCAGTGCAGCTGATTTAGAGTTAAACTGTAGAGCTGTGTGGATCTTAACAGAAGTGCTGCAGGGTTTTTTTTGAAAGAGACTCTTGATTTCTGTCTAGTCTTGGATGATTGCTCTTCATGGCTATGAGGGAGATTTGTGTTTGGAAAGGGCTCATTTTAGCCCTCTTCCTCTTTGCTGTTGATGGACAGAAGAGGCCGTGAGTACCGTGGGCTTTGAAGTGAACTGAAGCAGACTAATATTTATGCTGAAGCAGTTTTAAAGATGACAAAATGAATCCCCAAAGCTTTAACCAATGTTAAAAGTTCATTGTTCATTTTGTACTTTGTGGCCATCTAGTGGTCAAATGATGATGTTCATTGAGTGTTCATAAATGTATTGTGTTGTGTTTTTTTTTTTTTTTTTTTTTTACCATGGCAGTCCAGTGTTGTCAGTTCAGTTCATTATGCCCTTTTTCAAAAGATATAATTGACACATTCTGGGGAGGAAACCATACACGTTTGAGAAATTTCAGCTCAACATACCCCACAGATAATTTGTTATATCTTGACATTTGCCCCTTTATGGGTGTGAGCAAAAACATGCCTTTTTTGTTCCTTTTAAATGCAAATGAGCTGCTGCTCCGCCTCTATTCTGATCCTTTAGGCATTTTTTCCTAAAGGCAGATCCTTTACATTAGATTCGGATAATGGCAATAACAAAACGCGCATCTCACTCATCCAAAATCTCAGAAATAACCAGTAGTGAGTGCAGCCTTACAGAGTCTCAGGAAGTGGTTCAACTTTTAGACACCCCTGGAAGTTTCTGAATGATTAGTGGATCCATTTATGTAGTTGTGGAGTTAAATTGATTCATCTCATTGACTTGCATATACCATCATGTTTAACTTTTTTACACCGGTTGACAGTTCTCTGAGGTCTTTATTAGACCGCTGTGACATTTGGTTTGGTCAAATAGTTCAGTGCTCATCTATGCAGCAACCAGATGGCGGTGCCATGGGTGGAAACATTATAACATAAGTGGTAATCTAAGATGGGGGATCCTACGTCAGAAGGGGAGCGAAATCTGGTCGGCTTTTTTTTTTTTTTCATGTTCGCAGAGAAAGGCTTCCAAAAACAGTTACTGGGTCACTTTTCATGTTTTCTGGGTTGGTAGATGCATATTAAACAGGAAAAATACACAATTTCATGATATGTCCCCTTTAAATTTGGAGCTTCAACATAAAACCTAGAGCTGCACGATTAATTGTTAAGAGATTGTGATCTTGATTTAAATCCCCACACAGCCTTATTCCTAAATGACAAAGATTTGACTATTAATTAAACCTTTGATTTTAACATTCGTCATCACCTTGTGGTGTACAATGTCATTGAATCATTCAAGATATTCATGCAAAAAGCTTGATTCATAAATACTTCACTTGTTTCAATAATCAAACTTTCGTTTTTTTAATTGTGCAGCTCAAATACCACCCCAACTGCCCATAGACTTGGCAACCCTGTGGCAGACACTTTCTGTGGATGTTCAACCAACATGTAAATGTTCTGACCTGATTCCATTTGGTCCCTGAACCTAAACTTCATGATGTTTACCCAGGTTGTTCGTGGTGACGTTTCCTGCAGTGATTGAAACTGGATCTGATGCCAAATTGTGCAAGTCTTCTGAAACCCCAAGAGAGCCTCACAATGACAGTTTCTCTGCTAGATGAGGAAAATGGGATGACTCAACTTATGCAGCAGGTTTCTTCAAAGCCATTTCACCGCTGCTTTTGTTTCCAGGTATGCCATTAGATGCAAGTGGGTTTCTTTTTTTTTCTTTTTCCTGGTTTAACTGGGTTTCTCTACAGGCTCCTCGAGTAGATAAAGAATCTGTGCAGACGCTGAAGGTAGAAGTTCAAGGGAAGGTCTTCAGAGCGACTGAAGAGAGGAAAGTCATGTTCAGACGTTACCTGCCTTTGACCTTCATCCAAACAGACAAACCCATCTACAATCCAGGACAAACTGGTGAGCTGTGAATGACCCTTGGTTGAATATTAGAGGTGTAGAAAGTCCATTACGCTACAGATTCTGATCGCCTTCAGGTGCATTATGCAATAATTGTAAGCGTTTGTTGCTTTTTTTGCAGTGAATTTCCGCGTTGTCACCATGGATGGCAAGTTTTTGCCTCTTGATCAGATGGTAAGGCCGACCATGAACATATTGCATGTTGTTTACATGTGTAGTTTTGCATTTAAACATGTAAAAAACATTTAATTTAATGATTGACGCATCAGTGTTTTTAAATTCTTAACATTCCTATCTTTTTGTCTTGCAGTACAGTCTGGTGGTGGTGGAGGTGAGAATTTTGCAATGCAATGGAGGTTTATTTTTTATTTTTTTTGCAGTACATGTATTTCTCTGAGCTGTTCATTGTTTTAATAGGACAATAATAATAACCGGATTGGTCAGTGGACAAACATTTCCTCAACGGGGTGGATATTGCAGCTTTCTCATGAGTTAAACCCAGTGGCTCAGATAGGGATGTACACACTAAAGGCTTTTATTGGTGACCAAATGACCTCCCAAGTTTTTGAGGTGAAAAAATACGGTAAGCTGTTATGAACATTGTGTATATAATGTGCAACAGTTCAACGACAGCTCTCCGGTCTTACAGCATTTTTATTTCTGGCTTAGTTTTGCCCAAGTTTGATGTGACAGTAAACGCACCACAGATGTACAGTGTTGCAGATGTGGGACTGAAAGTTGAGGCTTGTGCCAAGTGAGTGAAACCTACAGATATTTTCTTATCTTGTGGTTGGTCCTTTCTTGATTTTGTTCCTTGTGACGTTTCCCAGATACACATATGGCCAACCTGTACCTGGCCAAGCCTTGTTGGAAGTATGTCGTGAGCCGTTTTCATATGTTGTGGTTCCTGATTTGACCCGTCAATGCCTGGATAAAACTGCAAAGGTGTGTGACTCCTGCCTTACAGTGGAGGGTTTTTCTTCTGCTTGTGCTTGATTTAAATGTGACTTTTCTGCTACCAGATGAATGCCACTGGCTGCGCCTCCCTTACCGTCGATACATCAGTGTTTTTCAACACCAAATTTGAAAATAATATGCAAGACACTTTTCTTGTAAATGTGAATGTCACTGAGGAGGGAACAGGTGAGCTATTGGCTGATCTTAACCAATTGCATGTGTATGGAGGAAGTTGACTCGTTTATTCAGTGTTTTTGTTTTTTCCCCAGATGTATTGATGTCAAAATCTGCAACGGTGTCCATTACGTTTGAAGTCGGCAAGGTCATGTTTGTGGACCTCCCAGATTATTTTGAACCTGGATCAACAATTAAAGGAAAGGCAAGTAAAAGTTTATTCCTTGTAGCAGTAGCCTTCACATTGGTTCCCTTTACTAACCTCATTTTCATTGCATAATCAGCAAGATGGCGCCTGTGTTTGGCTTTTCCTCTGCTCTGTCTCTGCCCTTACGTATATCTGTGGCTGTTCTAGTGTTCTTTGTTTTATCAATCTTGATAACAAATAGCTGTGTCTCAGCGGTTTTAAAATATGATCGTCACACGCTTTTCCGCATTAAGGAGACTATGAACGACTTCTCAGTTACTGGAGCTTGGTCCTCGAAGTTTTTCCCTCCTAACGTCATCGCTGGTGTACCTGCTAGTCGCCAGGCATCGAGGCAGGAGGAGGAAGCGGGGATCCAGGGCTTGTGTCCAGGCCAGGTGGAGGAAACAACGTGGAGAATCACCATGTCCAATTGGTCCCAGAGCTTGCTGGGTTGAGCGATGCCTGAGGTCAATTCCTGTCTGCAAGGTGTCTTGTGCGCCTCCATTGCTTTGGAGTAACGTTAGTCAATCTGACCGGAGTTTCCTGACTCGCCAGCCCCGAAATCCATTTCCGCGAGAGCGGATTCTGTGTCATGTGACTTGCCAGCTAGCAAATGCTAAACCTGACTCATCTGAACGTGCCCAGCCGGCGCGATTTGCTCTGTTTAATGCGCGCTCCATTGCTAACAAGGCGCTCATACTCAATGATTTATTTACAAAGGAACATATTGACTTTATGTTCCTAACTTTTTTTTAATTTATTTATTTGATTGGGACAATGCATTTTAATGAACATAACATGGAGTACATGCATGTAAAAATGCCGGATTATAGCCAAGGGCTAATTTCCATCCGTAGTCCCACGTACTAGGATCACACAGCTCACAAAACATTGTACAAATTTAAATTTACATCTACAGTCAAGTCCTATATACAATATTCAAACAAGACTACATTCTACTTCACAAACACTCATCCATATACACATTACAACGTAAAACACTTTAAAAAAGGATAAAACATGCATACTAATGTGTACAGCTTTGATTTGCCCATAGCCATTTTTTCAGTGAGACTTTAATTGAGCTATAGGTATTACATTCTCTTAGTGTTAGAGGAAGACTATTCCACAACTTCCCACCCCGGACAGATAGGACCGTCTGACCGAAGATGGTATGCCTGTGAGGTATTATCAAGTCTCCTCTCGTAGAGGCTCGTGTGGTCCTCAGAGAATTTTCTTTGGATTTAATAAAGTCCTTCAGAGGTGGCAGAGCGAGGGAGTGAAGGACCTTATATATCAAACAGGCCATTTTCAAATTAATCATATTTTGAAAATCTTGTAATAGTAACTGAGACTTGGCAGCGAGATATGGAATACACTCATCTCAACGAACTGTGTACCCCGGACTGCTCTGTGTATGGGACACCGAGGGTGTCGCGACGAGGAGGCGGACTCACTCTCGTGTACCAGGGCCGTTTCTGCTGCAGGTTGATCAATTCGGATTCTTTCTACTCCTTTGAGCTACAGATGACTAAGGTTGGAAATAATGATTCATTTTACTGTCTTAATTTACCGTCCTCCTGGTTCTGCTTGCTTGTTTTTAGATGATTTTGCAGAGTTTTTATCTTCGATTATCAAACATGAAAAGGTTCTGATGCTTGGGGATTTTAACTTGCATATTGATAACGGCTTCTGAATTCTTAACACTCACTGAATCATTTCATTTTAAACAATGTGTTTTAGGTCCTACACATATAAAAGGTCATACTCTGGACCTTGTTTTTTCATTAGGTCTGAGTATCGACCATTTGAGTGTTATGGACATAAATGTGACACATCATTGTTGCATATTTTTTTAATCTGTCTTCTAATATTGACTGTCTTACTCGTAGACCGACGTTGCAAAGACGTATTAATCAAGCTACAGCTGAGAAATTTTCTGAGTCATTTAACCCGAGTTCTTTTATTGATTGTAATAATACTGAATTATTTCTGCAGTCTTTTAATAATCAGTGTCTGTCGGTTTTAAATCTAGTTGCTCCCTTGAAAAGTAAAAGCATGTTCCCCAATAATGTGTGCCCTTGGATGAATGATGATATAATGTCTTTCAGGAGTAAATGCCGTAAAGTTGAACGTTTATGGAAATCCACAAGTCTGGAAGTACATAGATTGCATTTGAGGGAGCTTCTCACTGCTAAATGTTAAGATAAAACAGGCCAGGTCAGATTATTTTACTAATCTTGTAACTCAGAACAAGAACAATTCTAGAGTCCTGTTTGATACAATATCTAAGATAGTCTATCCCCTTGCTCCCTAAGTGCCGGTACACTCAAAGAGTGATTGCAATAGGTTTTTACATGCTTCTGTAAACGGTGCATGATATTAGAAATACTACAAATCCATCTCTTGATGTCATTTCATGTGGGTCAGCTGCCTCATACACTTGGGATAATTTTTCACCTATTAATCTAGATATTACGTAAAATGAAACCATCTTCTAGCCCGCTCGATGTAGTGCCGACTTTGTTGTTATTAAATGTGTTTGATTTACTTGGACCATTTGTTAAATTGATTAACATGTCCCTTTTAAGTGGATCTGTTCCCAGAAATTTTAAACAAGCAGTTGTCAGCCCTTTACTAAAGAAACCTAATTTGGATTCTTCTGTGCCAACTAACTATAGGCCGATATCTAAAATGCCTTTTTTATCAAAAATTCTTGAGAGAGTGGTCACTGGCCAGCTGATTACATTTCTTAATGGTAAAAACATACTTGATAAATTTCAGTCAGGTTTCCGGAAATGCCATTCAACTGAGACGGCACTTCTTAAAGTTTCAAATGACATTCTGATGGCTGCTGACTCAAGACAGTACACAGTGCTGCTTTTACTCAACTTATCTTCTGCGTTTGATACTTTAGACCATACGGTCCTGTTAAATCAATTACACAATGAAATGGGTTTTTCTGGTGTTCTTAGATGGTTTACCTCTTACCTGAGCGACAGATCATTTTGTGTGTCTGTTAATAACATTCTGTCAGATATGACCCCTCTGTCATATGGAGTTCCTCATGGTTCAGTTTTAGGTCCTCTCTTGTTTTTCTTATATATGAGTCCGCTTGGTGAAATAATCAGAAATTTTAATAATGTGTCTTATCACTTTTATGCTGATGACATTCAGTTGTACTGCTCTTTTAATGATTCTGAGTTTGAAAAATTAATGGATTTATTGGAATGTCTGTCTTGCATTAAGTCTTGGTTATATAACAATTTTCTACAACTGAATACAAAAAAGACAAACTATGATCATTGCTCCAGAACAAAAAATATCGCAAATTAAACACCTCTGTTCCTTGGACTCCTCTGTCCAGACGAGCCTAAGAAACCTTGGTGTTCTGTTTGACCAATCGATGTCCCTGGATGGTCATTCTAGACAGTTGGTCAGAAACTGTTTTTATCAATTGAGAACTCTAAATTAAGAACAATACTGCTCAAAACTAACATGGAGATGATCATTCATGCTTTTATTTCTTCACGGTTAGATTATTGTAATTCTCTTTTTACTTGTTTTAACAATTGTTCTCTGAGGCGTCTTCAACTGGTTCAAAATGCCGCAGCCAGGCTTTTAACAGGAACAAACAGAAGGGCACACATTACTCCTATTTTATTTACTCTCCACTGGCTTCCGGTAAAATACAGAATTGATTATAAAAATTTTATTTTAACTTTTAAAGCACTACATGGACAGACGCCTCAATACATCACTGACATGTTGACCCCTTACTCTTCGTCTCGTATTATTCGCTCCTCAGGTCAAAATCTCCTGATGGTACCTAAAACCCGCCTTAAAACTCTGAGATCGCTCCTTCCAGGCGACTGCTCCAAAAATGTGGAATGCCCTGCCCTTGTCGTTGCGTGTGGCCGATTCTATTGTTTCTTTTAAAAAGCAGCTGAAGACACTACTATTTAGACAAGCTTTTAGTTGATTGTGCTTTTGTTTGATGTATTTATGTTAGTATGATGCTATTTAAATGGTATACTTGTTACTTGTAAAGCACTTTGATTCTTTCTGTGATGGGTGCTATATAAATAAGTTTACTTACTTGCTTAACCTTGAATCCCAACAGATATCAGTGTCTCGTTTTGATGGGACTCCAATTGCAAACAAAGTGGTTTATCTCCTGGATGGTAACAGCTGGCCCAACAAACTGCTGATGGATCTGACTACAAACCAGAACGGACTGGACTCGTTCTCCCTCTGCACTGCTAGTCTTCCTAAAGCTGCTCTGAATCTAGTGGTACGATTTGCTCTGTGTTTTGTGAAATAGACTTGGACTCGAAAATAAACCAATTCCATTCGTTGTTCCCCAGGCAAGTGCGACTCCAGCTGTTGTTAATGGTTACAAATCGCCATACTTCACTACAGATACCAGGGTTGTTCAGCTTCTCCAACCTGATTCTTCCAGCAACCCATCTAGTGAACTGACTATAGTGAAGCTTGAGCAGCCACTCAAATTTGATGCTTTGTTTCCAGTGACTGAAGTATTCTTTTTTTTGGAGAGGCTGGTGACTACAGCGTTGATATCATCTATATGGTGAGTGGACATCAGGGTATTGTTTTTTTAGAAACCTAGCTCTCGCCTGTTTTATGCACCTTTTTTTTGTCAGGTCTTGTCCAGAGGATTGATCGTCCTCCATGGATTTCAGACGGTCAAAGCGAAGGCTTCTAATACAGTCACGAGCGGCTCTGTGTCGTTCCAACTGTCTGTCAGTGTCGATATGGCTCCAGCAGTGCAAATTCTGGTTTACTCCGTTCTGCCCAGTGAGAATGTTGTTGTTGGTAGTGCATCGTTTGAGACAGAAACGCATTTCCAAAACAAAGTATGATGTGCACTAGCATCTTTTGGCTTTCAAGTGGGGTATGACGATGTGTCCTACAGCTTATTGGTCATTGTCCAGGTGTATCTACAGTTCTCTCCTGCTACGGCTGTTCCTGCTGAGGGAAATGTTCTGACCATCTCTGCTGAAGCAGGATCTCTGTGTGGCATCAGTGCTGTAGATCAGAGCGTCTGGATCTTGGAGCCAGGAAGACGTCTGAGTGCTAAAATGGTAGCCATGTGCAGTTCTTGTTGGTCTTGATTGACATTCAGGTTTGGCTTTGAAACAAATAATGCTAGTGGTTCAATTAGACAAACCTATGTTACAATTATAGCAGTTTGTATACACTTAACACTTAACATTAACTCTGTGACCATAACATGCCAAACATTAATGCATTTAGTTAAATAAACATGTGACAAACCAACACTGTTTTATGGTCCTAGGTGTTTGACTTGCTCCTGGTGCGATCACTATCAGGTTACCCATACAGCGTTCAGGATGAACCTGAGTGTAGGTTTTCGACCCCGTCTAGCTTTTCATATAGATTCTGCCTACACTGCTCCTACAAATCAAGCCTACACAACTTTCAAGGTAGAAAACCATAAATGATCATGTAGTCACTGAATAGTATGGAGTCATTGACTTTAAATTGGTCTTGTTTTGACTTGTTACTATGACAGAGCCTGGGAATGAAGATCGCTACAAATCTTGCTGTACAAGCCCCTCCGTGCCCGCTGTATCGTAGATTTCCAGAAAGTAGGTCTATGAAGATGGACAGTTCTTTCCATAAACTATTCTGAATGACCTGGTGAACTTGCCTTGTTGTAGGAGGTTATTTCGCTTACTTTGTGGATGGACAAATTGGTATTAAAATTTCCATAATTGCAACAAGAGGGGCAGTTATGAACAATGCTTATTCTGCAGACACTAATACCGTTCAGAGTAAATGGGTGAAATTGCTTGTCTCTTTCAGTGAATTTGAATGGTCCTCCTGTAGCTATGGCTGAAATGGCTCCTGCTGAAATGGCTCTTCCAGAAGCAGAAAGTGCTGGAGTTGACAGTCCCTCTTCAGAAGTGACCGTCAGGACTTACTTTCCAGAAACATGGCTCTGGCAGCTTGCTCAAGTGGGGTTAGTGAACTCCTTAAACTACTTAACCACCGTTTTTACTTCTGTTCCTCTTAATTTCTCTTGTGCTGTCTTTTAGAGACAATGCATCCACACAAGTTCCCCTCACTGTTCCTGACACAATCACCACATGGGAGACGGAGGCGTTCTGCCTGTCCTCAAAAGGTTTTGGTCTGGCTCCTCCTGCTCTGCTGACAGTCTTCCAGCCCTTCTTCCTGGAGCTCTCCCTGCCGTACTCCATCGTCCGTGGGGAGTCTTTTGAGCTTAAGGCCACAGTCTTCAGCTATCTGTCCAAGTGCATCATGGTCTGCAATGGTTTATTTTCATATATATGTGTATAGAAGGTCATGTGTCTTTGCTCCATGTGCTCTGTTTCATTGGCAGGTTAAAGTAACTCCAGATTCATCCATGGCCTTCACTCTTAAACCCTATACTGATCCGTATTCATCCTGTCTTTGTGCCAATGGGAGAAAGACCTTCAAATGGGTTCTCTCGGCTTCTGTTCTAGGTCAGTTTTGGACTGCCTCTCTCTAAATTAGACAGGAAGTGAGCAACACCCAATATACATTTTTCACTCCAGGATCTGTCAATGTGACTGTCAATGCTTCAGCTGAAGCATCTCGGTCTCGATGTGGCACTGAAGTCGTGACTGTGCCTACGAGAGGACGCACTGACATAGTCACTCGAAGTCTACTTGTCCTGGTAAGTGTTAACCAGCTTTCTGGAGTTTGATAATGGAGATCATGCTGCTACTGATGTAGTTTTATTGCTTTTATAGCCTGAAGGAGTTGAAAGGACAAACACCCAGAGTTGGTTACTGTGTCCAAAGGGTTTGTTAGCACTCAATGATTCCCCAATACATTCTCCCTTTACAGCTAAATTTTAGCCCAGCGCTCAATGCTGATCCGTTCTTTTTGGTCTGCAGGAAAAGTTCTTTCTGAAGACATGACTCTGACACTTCCAAAAAATGTGGTTCAAGGATCAGCCAGATGCTCTGTTTCAGTCCTTGGTAAAACATTTCATTGAGTGGAAACTGACATGTGAAGGTTGGTAGAATAACTGTTCCTGATGTGGGTTTAATGCTTGACATCTTATAGGGGAGATAATGGGTCGTGCGCTGAAGAATCTGGATAGGTTATTAAAGATGCCGTATGGCTGTGGAGAACAGAATATGATTGTTCTTGCTCCCAATATTTACATCCTGATGTACCTGGAAGTCACAGGGCAACTCACCGCAGCCATCCGAGAGACCGCCACAGGCTACCTTCAGAAAGGTATGGATGACCAAATCCAATTACATATGTTGGAGACTAAATTCCAAACTGATTTAGTCCTCCGATTAACTCCAATCAGACTAACTCCCTTCCTGACCTATTTACATGTGGCTTTGCCCCAATCAGGATCCCAAAGACAACTGAACTACAGACATAATGATGGTTCATACAGCACATTTGGTAATGATGAATCGAATACATGGGGAGTTTCACGCTGTTCTACTGTTATGTATCTGTTGTGGCACCAGCAGTTTGTAAATCCAGTTTGTCACAACTTTCTTCACGACCAGGTTGACCGCCTTTGTCATGAGGTCTTTTGGTCTAGCGAGGCAATTTATCTTCATTGATCCAAATGTCCTGCAGAGTGCAAAGGACTGGTTGATCAGCAAGCAGGGTTCAGACGGCTGTTTCATGCAGCAGGGAACTCTGTACCACATCGACATGAAGGTGCATTACATGTTTCTTAAACTATGCTCTAACCAATTGACTTGAGATGAGGCTGTTCTTCTAAATCAAATATGGTTATGTTTTAGGGTGGAGTTGGTGATGAGGTGACCATGACTGCCTACACTGTTGCATCACTGCTCGAACTAGGCGTCCCCACAATGGTAAACAAGTCTCCAGTAGTTCTGTGAGCTCCTAGCAGAGGATTTTTCTGATATGTTTTTATTTCAGGATCCTGCCATTACTAATGCTCTGTCATGCTTGAGGCCTGTCGTTGGGAACCTGGGAAACACTTATGCCACGGCTCTGCTGGCCTACACCTTCAGTCTGGCTGGAGAGACCACCACTCGATCACAGCTTTTAACTTGCTTGGACAACTATGCCATTTCTGATGGTGAGATTTACCCGCTTCTTGATGTTTGTTAATCAGTTTCATTGTCAAACTTTCTCCCCTCTCTCATCCTACGGCACTAAGCTCCATTGGTCTCAGACGACATCTGGTGATACTCTGGCAGTGGAGATCAGCTCTTACGTGCTGCTAGCGGTTCTCACTGTTCAGCCTCTTACGACCGCTAATCTGGGTTATGCTAACCGCATTGTCAACTGGCTCGTGGCCCAGCAGAATCCCTATGGAGGGTTCTCCTCCACCCAGGTGCCTCTGACTACCAAACATTAGTGCAATCATGGAGTTATTTTTATTTTAAAAAAAATGTAATCTGGTGCTTGTTTTTAGGACACAGTGGTGGCTCTTCAGGCCCTGTCTGTGTACGCTGCTCAAGTGTTCAGCTTGGACGGCTCCAGCGCTGTCACCGTACAGTCCTCAGTAGTGGGAGAAGACTCGTATAGCTTCAAAGTGAATCGGGACAACAGGCTGCTGTATCAGGAGAAGCCGCTGAAGAACATTCCTGGCAAATATAGTGTTAAAGCATCAGGATCCACTTGTGTGTCTGTGCAGGTCCGTATCTTCACTCTCTCGGTTTCTGTTGTGCACATCAAAATCTTACTGTGCTTTGCTCATACTGTAGGTTGCGTGTTTCTACAACATCCCAACACCTGTTAAAGCAGCCAAAACACTGAGCATCGAAGCGCAGGTGACTGGAGACTGCCAACCCCTTGGAGGTTGTTGCAACCCCATCTCATGTTGAACTTAATGGTGAAGTAAGAACCGCTTTGGCTTTATCCTGAAACCAACTTATGACTATCAAAAGGAAGCGGCATTCTTGATCCTGTTGACTAAACTTCTTTATTCCACCATCACCATTCAGATACAATGGTGTAAAAGCAAGCACTAACATGGTTCTAGTTGATATTAAGCTTCTTTCTGGCTTCACGGCAGATACATCACTGGTTCGTATGTTTAAGATGATTTAGAAAGTCCCAAGATGCTTGAAGTTTCTTCGCATGTGATAGTCTGTAAACGAATGTCTTTTCCTCAGCTTGGTTCTTCACCCCAATCGTTCGCCCCGCTAGTGGAGCGGGTTGATGCTGAAGATGATCATGTCCTAGTGTATCTGAAAGAGGTGAGACTTGGTATATTACTAGCTGCCATCTTGAGTGCTGTGCTGTGCTCTGCTGTTCATCCTTTCCGTCTCACAGGTTCCCAAAGGCGTCCCCATGAGTTACACTCTGCAGTTGAAACAGGTTCTTCCATTGAAAAATCTCAAGCCAGCAGTCATAAATGTTTGACTACTATCAGACAAGTACGCTTTCATCCTAATCTTGCTTTGGATCGTGTTCAACAGTTAATCCAGCCAGAGCATTTCATTTTTCTTTTCCTTTTCAGGTGATTCGTTTGAGACCACCTACACGTCCCCCTGTCCATGATTTGATTCAGTGGCTGTAGGACACATGACTTAAATAAAACCACTTTTATAAAATCTGTCCTTTTGTTGCCTCATGTTTCTTGTCTGTGACATTTGATTGAATCAGGAAGTTGCCGTGTTCATGAGTTTCTATTGCTTAACATGTCTCACTCTGGTGTTTTTTTTTTTTTTTTTTTTTTTAATGAAGCATTTAAAATTGAAGTGCTTTGCTTGCCGGTGACCCTACATTAATCTACTGGCAAATTAAAAACCTGGTAACACTTTACAATAAGGTTCGTTAGTTAACATTAGTTAACTACATTAGTTAACATGAACTAATAATGAATTGCACGTATACAGCATTTATTAATCTTTGTCAATGTTAATTTCAACATTTACTAATACTTTATTAAAATATTGTGCACATTAGTTCATGCACTGTGAACTAACAATGAACAGCTGTATTTCTATTAACTAACGTTAACAAATATTAACAAATACAGAAACAAATGTATTGCTCATGGTTAGTTCATGTTAGTTAATACATTAACTAATGAACCTTATTGTAAAGTGTTACCAAAAACCTTTACTTTTCCAACCAAGGTAGTAAGCTTTGTGTAAAATTATGGATTTTCACACTGCACTTAACCTTGGGTTATCATCATTGTTAACCCTCAGTAAAGGAGCATTTTCCACATAATTTAAAAAGGCAGTTAGCACTGCTCCAGAGATATATAAACGGTTGTTTCTGCGTATGATAGCAAAAATGTCAAACAGCGATTGGGGAAAAAAACATGACAATTTGAGTGAAGATACTTTTTTTTATGGTTTGCAGTTCACTCAGAAAACTATTAGTCAGCAATGTGTAATGGACTAGCAATGCTAGACTCTTTACGTAAATGTGTAGTGCTGCGTTTGTCCAGTCAGTAACATTGACACTGCAAATAAGGACTTGAACCCAGGGTTTATTAATGTGCAGTGTGAAATGACAGCTTATGAATGCCCAGGATCAACTGTTAAACCTGGATATAGTACTCTGAGCAGTGTGAAACATGCAAAGAGATTTACCCTGATTTAGAATGATCCAGGGTTAACCATTTCAAGTCTGAAAAGCCCTTTGCGACAAGCAGGACAAGGCCAAGGGCAGTGGGAAATGAAAAAACATATATAAAACAGAACCAATGGTTGCTGGTGGGTTTTAAATGGAGCCACTCAAAATGGTAGGTCAAATCCCCTCCCAATGGATTTTTTTTAAACCGCTTTAAAATAGCTTTTCTTGATCACTTTTAGACTGAAAATTGACAAATGATGTACAGCATGACAATATAAACACAATTTCCCTTACCTAGTCCTATAACTTGAAGACACAAATCACACCTGTCCTTTTGCATGTCTGTTAAAGGAGCATGTTCGGCTCTTTCGTCTATATCTTAGCCTGGTGTGGAGTCTTGATTTTTTTTCTTCTTTTTTTCTTGTGGCTGTTCAAATGGTAGTTTGATAAATTTGTTGTCAATCAAATATTCTATATCTCTACTCTCCATATGTTCAGTTCAAACTATCACATAATTTACATCTCTTCAATGATAGGTTGTTATACCGAGGGGGGCTATCCGCCTCTGCCATGTTTCTTTTCTTAACTAATTGCTGAAAGCAAATATGCAATGGTTATTTGCCAAAAAAAAAAAATTTAACAATCGGAGGCACCAGTCTCCGGGTATGGATTTACCTCCCCATTTCTAATAAACTAGAGCATGTTCACTAAATTTAACCAGTTTAAGTTACAGGGAAGCAATTCCATTGATTTGGTTGGACATTACTGTTTCATGTAGATTATTTCTCATTCAGTTGTGTTGTCACAACACAAGGAGCTTACATAGATTTTAAAAAATCCATTAATGTTAATATAAAATAATTTACTTGTGTGGAACCACTGTCCATAATTGAATTAAGTTATTTTAAAGAGTCATTTTTTTTGAGTGTATCGCCCCAGACTCTCGTTTCACAGATTTGGCACATTCGGGAAAAGCGCAGTGATTATACTTACAGAGGTGAAGTTACAAACTATAAATAAACATTCTGAGACATGAATTGAATAACTTGGGATTTTCCTTCTCCCATTTTTATCTAAATTTTGGGTAGGCTGTGCCTGATGAGCTGCCACTGGTAAAACAGGAGAGTACAAGTTACAGTGCAGTGTAAGAAATTAATCATTCCAATTAATAAAAGGAAAGTCTTCAGCCTTGATTTAAAAGAATCATGAGTTTAAGCAGACCTGCAGTTTATTAGTTTCTCTAAATACCCGGCTATGTGTAAATGTGGCCTGTGTGTTTCAGAGTTGGCATCCCTGTGATTAATTACCGGGGCTCCGCCCTAAAGACGTCCAGATTGCCTGTGATGCTAAATCAACCTGTTCTGAATTATTAAGAGTGTTTAAATAACGCTGGCATCAGTGCAGCTGATTTAGAGTTAAGCTGTAGAGCTGTGTGGATCTTAACAGAAGTGCTGCAGGGTTTTTGAAAGAGACTCTTGATTTCTGTCTAGTCTTGGATGATTGCTCTTCATGGCTGTGAGGGAGATTTGTGTTTGGAAAGGGCTCATTTTAGCCCTCTTCCTCTTTGCTGTTGATGGACAGAAAGGGCCGTAAGTACTATGGGCTTTAAAGTGAATTATGCTGAATGATACAGTTTTAAAAAGGGCAAAATGAAGCACCAAAGCATTAACCGTTTGGTAAAAAATAATTAATCCCGTTGTACTTTTTTCTATCTAGTGGTCAAAAGATGAATGGGACCCACCAAAATGCTGTTCATTAACTTTTGTTTTAAATACAAGTCACTGTTGAATGGAGTTTGTGTGCTGTTATTGTTCCTCAAATATATTTCTGAACAAAATGGCTGTCTTGTGCTCTTATTTTATTACCATGGCACAGTGTTTTTTAAGGTTAATTTTATCCCACCCAGTCAACCAACCCCATGTTTGGTACTTCAACCCACTCTCTGATGCAGATAACCGCTTTGGCCTATTTTTGATTATTAGGCTAGTTTTGATTCACAGACCTGGCAACCATGTGAATGATCAACTAACATGCAAATGTTCTGACCAGATTTCTTTTAGTCTCTGAAACTATACTTAATGATGTTTACACAGGTTATTTATGGTGACGTTCCCTGCAGTGATTGAAACTGGATCGGATGCCAAATTGTGTGCTAGTCTTCTGAAACCCCAAGAGAGTCTCACAATGACGGTTTCTCTGCTTGATGACAAAAGGATGACTCAACTTGTGCAGCAGGTTTCTTCAAAGCCATTTCACCGCTGCTTCAGTTTCCAGGTCTGTTATCATGAGACATTGCTCTTTCTTTGTCTGGTTTGAGCTAACTGAGCTTCTTTACAGGCTCCTCGAGTAGATAAAGAATCTGTGCAGACGCTGAAGGTAGAAGTTCAAGGGAAGGTCTTCAGAGCGACTGAAGAGAGGAAAGTCATGTTCAGACGTTACCTGCCTTTGACCTTCATCCAAACAGACACACCCATCTACAATCCAGGACAAACTGGTGAGCTGTGAATGACCCTTGGTTGAATATTAAAGGTGTAGAAAGTCCAATCTGCTACAAGGTCAGATCATCAAGTGCAATATGCAATTAATGTAAGTTCATTGTCTTTGCAGTGAATTTCAGAGTTGTCACTATGGATGCCAAATTAGTGCCACTTGATCAGATGGTAAGGTCTGGCCATGAATTTGCCAATTTATTGCAGGGTATTTTTACTTGAGCAGTTTTGCAGTTCTCTCCAATGACTGCTGTGTCTTTCTTTTAAATGCTTAATATTTCTGTCTGTCTTTCAGTACAATCTGGTGGTGGTGGAGGTGAGTTTGTTCTGGTGCAAGTCTTTGAATGGAGCTGCTGCCACTTTCTGTACATTTTGGTTTGCTGTTCTTATGAGTTGGTCATTGTTTTAATAGGACACTAACAATAACCGGATTGGTCAGTGGACAAACGTTTCTTCAACGAGGTGGATATTGCAGCTTTCTCATGAATTAAACCCAGAGGCTCCGATAGGGATGTACACACTAAAAGCTTTTATTGGCGACCAAATTACCTCCCATGTTTTTGAGGTGAAAAAATACGGTAAGTTGTGAATGATGGGCAATAGTTCAACGAAAGATCTGAGATCTCAGTGTTTTTATTTCCTGCTTAGTTTTGCCCAAGTTTGATGTGACCGTAAACGCACCACAGATGTACAGTGTTGCAGATGTGGGACTGAAAGTTGAGGTTTGTGCCAAGTGAGTGAAACCTACAGATATTTTCTTGTCTTGTGGTTGGTCCGTTCTTGATTTTGTTCCTTTCTTGATTTTGTTCCTTTCTTGATTTTGTTCCTTGTGACGTTTCCCAGATACACATATAGCCAACCTGTACCTGGCCAAGCCTTGGTGGAAGTATGTCGTGAGCCGTTTTCATATGTTGTGGTTCCTGATTTGACCCGTCTTTGCCTGGATAAAACTGCAAAGGTGTGTGTGACTCCTGCCTTACAGTGGAGGGTTTTTCTTCTGCTTGTGCTTGACTTAAATGTGACTCTTTGTTCTGTTACCAGATGAATGCCACTGGCTGCGCCTCCCTTACCGTTGATACATCAGTGTTTTTCAACAGCAAATTTGAAAATAATATGCAAGACACTTTTCTTGTAAATGTGAATGTCACTGAGGAGGGAACAGGTGAGATGTTGGCTGATCTGAACCATAGATGTGTGTTTGGAGGAAGTTGACTTGTTTATTTGAGTTGGTTTAATTTTTCCCCAGATGTAGTCATGTCAAAATCAGCAACAGTGTCCATAACGTTTGAAGTCGGCAAAGTCATGTTTTTGGACACCCCGGAATATTTTGAACCTGGATCAATGATTAATGGGAAGGCAAGGAAAAAAGTTAATTCCTTGTTGCAGAAGCCTTCACATCAGATACCTTTCCTAATCTTGATCATTCCCAATAGATCTCTGTGTCTCGTTTCGTTGGTACTCCAATCGCAAACAAAGTGGTTTATCTACTGGATGGTAACAGCTGGCCCAACAAACTGCTGATGAATCTGACCACAAATCAGAATGGACTGGCCACGTTCTCCCTCAACACTGCTAATCTTCCTAAAGCTGCTCTCAATCTGGTGGTATGATTTGCTCTTTGTATTTTGAGATGTAGACATTAAAGTTCTCTCTCAAAAAAAAACGATTGCATTCATTGTTCCCCAGGCAAGTGCGACTCCAGCGGTTGTTAATGGTTACAAATCGCCATACTTTACCACGGACACAAGGGTTGTTAAGCTTCTCCACCCTGATTCTCCCAACAACCCATCTAGTGAACTGACTATAGTGAAGTTTGAGCAGCCTCTCAAATGTGGTGATGTGTTTCCAATTACTGTAAAGTATTCTTTTTTTGGAGAGGCTGGCGACTACAGTGTTGACATCATCTATATGGTGGGTGGACATAAAAATAAATATAAATAAATAAATATTAGGAACATGTTATGTATCTGTTTGTCTGTCAGGTCTTGTCCAGAGGAGTGATCGTCCTCCATGGATTTCAGACGGTCAAAGCGAGGGCTTCTAATACAGTCACCAGTGGCTCTGTGTCTTTCCAACTGTCTGTCAGTGTCGATATGGCTCCAGTAGTGCAGATTCTGGTTTACTCCGTTCTGCCCAGTGAGAATGTTGTTGTAGGTAGTGCGTCGTTTGGCACAGAAACTTGTCTCCAAAACCGGGTATGATGTGCACTAGCATCTTTTGTCTTCAAGTGGGGAATCGTGACATCTTACAGCGTATTGGTCCTTGTTCCAGGTGTCTCTACAGTTCTCTCCTGCTACGGCAGTTCCTGCTGAGGGAAACGTTCTAACTGTCTCTGCTCAAGCAGGATCTCTGTGTGGCATCAGTGCTGTAGATCAGAGCGTCTGGATCTTGGAGCCAGGAAGACGTCTGAGTGCTAAAATGGTATCCATGTTTAGTTACATTATTGTTGGTCTTGACTGACATTCAGGTTCAGCTTTATAATTTGAATTGTGCTGAGATCAATAGGACAAACCTGTTATGATTGTAGCAGTTTTAGTGTACGTCTTAACATCATACATTCATGTACTGATATAACATGCCAAACATTAATGAATTTAGTTCAACATTTTTCAAAAGTGACATACTTAAACACTTTTTTTTTTTCATGGTTCCAGGTGTTTGATTTGCTCCCAGTGCAATCACTATCAGGTTACCCATACAACGTTCAGGATGAACCAGAGTGTCTAGGTTTTCGACCCCGTCTAGCTTTTAATCTGGATCCTGGCTACACTGATGCTACAAATCAAGCCTACACAACCTTCAAGGTAGAACAACATATTTTGTGACTACATACTCATGAACTGAGTAATTACTTTAAATCTGTATTGTGTTTTGACTTGTCACTCCGACAGAGCCTGGGAATGAAGATTGCAACAAATCTTGCTGTACGAGCCCCTCCGTGCCCGCTGTATCCCAGATTCCCAGGAGGTAGGTCTATGGAGAGAGGCCATTCTTTCAGTGAAAACAAATTCTGCATGACTTGGTGAACTTAAATTCGGTTATGTGAGGTTACACCTTAGTGGAAAAGCAAGTTGTGGTGTTGGGTGTTTTAATAATTTCTATAGATGCAACAAGAGGGGCAGTTTGGTGTAAAATTGCTTGTCTTTTTCAGTGATGAATTTGAATGGTCCTGTAGCAATGGCTCTTCCAGATGGAGGTGATACTTCCACTTCAAAAGTGACTGTCAGGACTTACTTTCCAGAAACATGGCTCTGGCAGCTTGCCCATGTGGGGTTAGTGCCTTCTAAAGCTACTTACCCAGGTTTTACTTCTCCTGTTCCCCTTATTTCTCTTCTGCTGTCTTTCAGAAAAACTGGATCCACACAAGTTCCCCTCACTGTTCCTGACACCATCACCACATGGGAAACAGAGGCATTCTGCCTGTCCTCAAAAGGTTTCGGTCTTGCTCCTCCTGCTCTGCTGACGGTCTTCCAGCCTTTCTTCCTTGAGCTCTCCCTGCCGTACTCCATCGTCCGTGGGGAGTCTTTTGATCTGAAGGCCACGGTCTTCAGCTATCTTTCCAAGTGCATCATGGTCTGCCATGGTTTTCTTTAGATCATTTCTGTATAGAGAAGGTCATGTGTCTTTGCTCCATGTCTTCCGTTTCATTGGCAGGTTAAAGTAACACCAACTTCATCCACGGCCTTCACTCTTAAACCATATACTGAACCGTATGTGTCCTGTCTTTGTGCCAATGGGAGAAAAACCTTTAAATGGCTTCTCTCAGCTTCTGTTCTAGGTCAGTTTTGGATATATCTAAATTGTAAGTGTATATTTGGTGTTGCTCACTTCCTGTCTGTCACTGCAGGAACTGTCAATGTGACTGTCAATGCTTCAGCTGAAGTATCCCGGACCCAATGTGGCACTGAAGTTGTGACTGTGCCGTCGAGAGGACGCATTGATGTAGTCACACGAAGTCTATTTGTCCTGGTAAGTGTTAACCAGCCTTCTGGAGTCTGGTCATGACGCTCATGCTGCTTTACTGATGTTGTGTTATTGCTTCTATAGCCTGAAGGAGTTGAAAGGACAAACACCCAGAGTTGGTTACTGTGTCCAAAGGGTTTGTTTGCACTCAATGATTCCCAATACATTCTCCATGTACAGCCAAACATTAGCCTAGCTCTAAATGCTGATCCATTCTGTTCGGTCTGCAGGAAGTGTTCTTTCTGAAGATGTGACTTTGACATTTCCAAAAAATGTGGTTCAAGGATCTGCCAGATGCTCAGTTTCAGTCCTTGGTAAAAAATGTAATTCAGTAGAAACTGACATGTGAAGGTTGGTAGAATAACTGTTTCTGATGTGGGTTTTATGCTTGACCTCTTGTAGGGGACATAATGGGTCGTGCATTGAAAAATCTAGATGGGTTGTTACGGATGCCATTTGGCTCTGGAGAACAGAATATGATCATTCTTGCTCCAAATATTTACATACTGCTGTACCTGAAGGTCACAGGGCAAATCACTGCAGCCATCCGAGAGACTGCAACAGGCTACCTTCAGAGCGGTATGGATGACCAAATCCACTTTGCATATGTAAATGATAGTCCAATGGGAAGAGCAGGACTAGGCTTCCTTGGAATATAGTATCCTACATGTGGCTTTTGACCCAATTAGGATACCAAGGAGAACTAAACTTCAAACACAGCGATGGATCATACAGCACGTTTGTTTATGATGAATCAAATACATGGTGAGTTTCTCATTGTTCTATTGTGTATAATCTGCTGTGGCACCAGCTTTTTGTAAGTTCTGTTTGTGACCTCTTCTCCATGGCTAGGTTGACCGCCTTTGTCCTGAGGTCCTTTGGTCTAGCGAGGCAATTTATCTTCATTGATCCAAATGTCCTGCAGAGTGCAAAGGATTGGTTGATCAGCAAGCAGGGTTCAGACGGCTGTTTCATGCAGCAGGGGACTCTGTACCATAGTGATATGAAGGTGCGTTACATGTTTCTTAATGCTCTGGAACCTATGGAGTAGGTTTGAGACTTCTAATTTTTTTTTTTTTTAATTAGGGTGGAGTTGGTGACGGTGTGACCATGACTGCCTACATTGTTGCATCGCTGCTTGAACTTGGTGTCCCCTCCATGGTAAAATCGACCCAGTAATTGTATGAGCTCCTTGCAGATGACCTTCCTGTTCTGGCTGTCTGATATTTGTTTTGGCTTTTTTAGGATCCCGTCATTACCAACGGTCTTTCATGCTTGAGGCCTGTCATTGGGAACCTGGGAAACACTTATGCAACGGCTCTGCTGACCTACACCTTCAGTCTGGCTGGAGAGACCACTACTCGAGCACAGCTTTTAACTGCCTTGGACAACCTTGCCATTTCTGAAGGTAAGATTTACCAGCTTCTTGATGTTGGTTCATCAGGGTCTTTGGCATAAACTTTCTCCCCTCAATCTCATATTAAGGCACTAAGCTCCATTGGTCTCAGACGACATCTGGTGATACTCTGGCGGTGGAGATCAGCTCTTACGTTCTACTAGCAGTTCTTGCTGTTCAGCCTCTCACGACGGTTAATTTGGGCTATGCTAACCGCATTGTCAACTGGCTCGTGGCCCAGCAGAATCCCTATGGAGGCTTCTCCTCCACCCAGGTACCTGACTACCAAACATGAGTGCAATCATTTGGATTTTTTAAATTATTTTTTAAATCTCGTACTTGTTTTTAGGACACAGTGGTAGCTCTTCAGGCTCTGTCAGTGTACGCTGCTCAAGTGTTCAGCTTGGATGGCTCCGGCTCCGTCACCGTACAGTCCTCAGTAGTGGGAGGAGACTCGTATAGCTTCAAAGTGAATCGGGACAACAGGCTGCTGTATCAGGAGAAGCAGCTGAAGAACGTTCCTGGCAAATATAGTGTTAAAGCATCAGGATCCACTTGTGTGTCTGTGCAGGTCTGTATCTTTACCCTCTCTATTTGCTGTGCACATCCAAATCTAAATGCGTTTGTTTTTTTCTACTTGTGGCGAAGCGGTGCGGTACAGGATTTCAATAAGTTACTTTGCTTATGGTGATAATTGTCGACTACGCCACCCTGAATAAATCAGGGAATATCTAAATAACCCAGCGGTTAGCATTAGGTCACACAGGTTCGTGTGTGTCAGGGAGGTTAGAGACAAGAGTACACAATTACAAAAAGGGTCTTTTATTGACATACAAAAATAGTTAAAAACAGTATCTTCTTTTAAAACAAAGGCGCAGAGCGCTCAATGCACAAATGTCAAGGCACAAAAACAACAGGTGCTCACAAGGGGGCAATATGAGTGGCACACACCGACATAGTCCTCTACCCACGAGGGTAGGAGGAGTTTGTCAAACAAAAAGTAAAACAAAACAAAACCAGGCTGAGCTTACCGGCGGAAGGACCACTTAATGGCTTTTCCAAAAGCGTAATTCTACTCACACACACACACACGTCACCGTGCACTTGGATCATACACGCAAGCACTTCAAAAGGTCACTCACTGCAAAACTACCACCACCACAAATGCACTCGGAGGTCCTCCCGCCTGGTCACCTCAGTTCCTGGGAGAAACAAGATAAACAGCTGAATTTGTTTATCCAAAAAAAATATAATAATCAAGGTCCACAACAACACACAACAGTAGTTACAGAAACAAAATCTAAACAATAAACACAGACCAAAAGAAAGAGAAAAGAATCACAGCAGATAGAGCTGGTGCAGCACACACATACACGCGCGTGTGCACACACACACACACACTGGTTCTAGTACAAATAACAGTCAATTATTATTAATCAACTTTTCTAATCACACTAAGAAACGAAAGGAAGTAGAAGTAGACGGTATAATCCTGTGCCCTTATGAATTCCCGCCGGCACGATCAGCGCGACACAGAGGGCAGCGCAAGCACCGTGGTTATCCAGGTGGACTCAAGTTCGGAGAAACACGGAAGAACGAGAGGGAGATTGTGCAGAGAACCAGCACAATGGTCCGGAGGATGAAAGGGAGGACCTGCGCCTCAAAAACGCCTTAAAGAGAAGCAGTGGGATGTTAGTGCCTCTCTTTCCACTACAACCTTACAAACATCTTACATGACACTTACCAAAAGACGACATTACCCCACATGAAATCCCCACAGGCTACTATTTACTGCGATCATCACAGCCACCGATTAACTGGGGTACAGGAAGCAACGCATTAACAGTGACATAGCGACTCAGTATACCACACGCCATCATAACCACCACTCAATACAGGGACAGTTTACATACCTGAAGGGTGGGCAAACACCTATTCTGAGCTGATGAAAATGCACCGTCGGACAAGTGCTTAAATGAAACGCTACAATTAAAAAGATAACACATATCAGTGGCGTTCTAAACACATGATTTAAACCACCCGCTACCAGCACATACCTGAGGCGATAGTGGATGACGCAGGAGGGGGAGGACAAGACATGACGCATCTCAGAGTACAGCCAACCAGCGTTAAATAGACCGTACTCTTTCCTGATAGGACACCAGGACTGTCAGTCACTTACCTAATTCTGCCACATACTCGTACTATAGGTTGCATGTTTCTACAACATCCCAACACCCGTTAAAGTTTCCAGGACACTGAGTGTTGAAGCAAAGGTGACTGGAGACTGCCAACCGCTTGGAGCCAATCTTATGTTGAAGTTCAATGTGAAGTAAGTAGCATTGTGTCCTGAAACCAACTGATGTATATGACTTAAAAAAATGAAGCGGTGTTCTCGATCTTTTTGACTAAACCTCTTTTCATCATTTAGATACAATGGTGTAAAATCAAGCACTAACATGGTTCTAGTAGACATTAAGCTCCTGTCAGGCTTCACGGCAGACACGTCACTGGTTTGTATTTAAGATTGTTTAGAAAGTTCTAAGATGCTTGAAGCTCCTTCAATTGTAATTTTGTAAATTGATGTCTCTTACCCATAGCTTGGTTCTTCACCCCAATCGTTTGCCCCGCTAGTGGAACGGGTTGATGTTGAAGATGATCATGTCCTAGTGTATCTAAAAGAGGTGAGACTGGGTATATTACTAGCTGCCATTTTCTCATGTGCTGTGGTTCATCCTTTCTGTCTCACAGGTTCCCAAAGGCGTCCCCATGAGTTACACTCTGGAGCTGAAACAGGTTCTTGTAGTGAAAGATCTCAAGCCAGCAGTCATAAACGTTTATGACTACTATCAGACAAGTACGCTTTCGTCCTAATCATGCTTTGCTCTGGCTGAATTCACTGTTAATAATCCAGTTAATTTTCCTAATCTATTTCAGGTGATTCCTTTGAGACCACCTACACATCTCCCTGTCTATGATTTGATTCAGTACTGGCTGTAGGATGCGTGACTTAAATAAAACCTCTTTTATACAACCAGTTCTGTTGCCTCTGACTAATTCAAACAAACATCACAGATAATGAACAAGTGTTCATGAGTTTCTAGTTGTCCTGTGACTTCAAATCCTTAACATGGCTTACTCAGAAAGTTGCGGTTCTTTTAACTTTTTTTTTTTTTTTTTTAACTAGGCATTTAAAATTGAGGTGCTTTGCTTGCAGGTGACCCTTCATTAACTGGCAAATTTAACCTTTTCTTTTCCAACCATGGTAATAAGTAATAACTGTTTATTCCAATGCCTGATCAGTGATTTTCTGATTTGTATTCAAATTTGGACAATCTTTCTCAAACCATTCAATACGGTTTATGCATCTGTAAATCAAGCCAGTGACTAAAATATCAAATCACATTGTTTCTCTTAGTAGGATAAAAAAAATGATCTTATTTAAACTGATTAAAATGTATGCAGAAAGTGATCAAAGAACGCTCCATTTCCAATAGCCCAAGCTGTCAGTTTTTGGACACTTGCCAAAACTCGTTACGTTCTCGACGCTGTTACACTGCATAATGAAGCTCTTACTGTACTTCATGTTTGCATTGTTATTTGGTGAAAGCATTTGTGAGTGCAGAAATTGCCTAGCAATGCTGCAATCTTTTCATTCATGCGATCAACAGACCGTCTGCTCAATGCTCACTGCAACCTTTCATGAATAGATCTAAATACTTTAAAAACTTCTAACGATTCGTTAATCTTGATAGCTGTAAAATTATTCGAGAGATTTCCACATGTAATGCTAGCTATTTAAATGCAAACATGTCAACCAATCACAGCAGTGGGCGTTTACACAAGTTTCACAGCAGACACGCCTCTTCAGAGCGTTGAAATATGAGGCTAAAATCAGGATAGGAAAAATGCCTTTTAAATCTAAATTATGACAATTTTTCATGTAAAAATCATAGTAACATATAATAAAATAGTCCAGTTCATGACCCTTTTAACAGCTTTTAAGCCTGGGTAAAAAAGCATTTCACACTTGTAATTTAAAAGAGGGGTTAGCACTGCTTTTTACCTGGGGTTGTGAAACCCAATTCTGATTCTACCAGACTCTTGTACATTTCATTTGTACAGAGAGTCTGGCCTCTCTCCATTGACAAGCGTTAACTTCCTTGAGGGCGGGTACTCTGTTGAAGTTTTAAACTAGGATCTGCCCAGAGTCACTCTGGATCTACCATAACCAATCGCTAACGTTTGGTCGTGACGTATGACGACTCAAACTAGCACACAACCTCAACGTCATCGTTCTCAGCCACTCCCTCTGTTCGCTGATTGGACCTGCAAAAAAATTGATCGGAGAAAACCCAAGAATATACCACAATTCCAGACCTAGTACTGAAGGAAAATGAACATTGAGCGGAAGTACGTAGGAGGGCGGAGCCAGGCTAATGAAACCCTGCTCTGGAGCAGGATTAGCTCTGCTTTTATTGTGTTAACTCCACGTTGCGGTGCCAAACTTGTACAGTGTGAAGTGATGCGGTGTTAGAATGTTACAACTGCTTAGCAACTGACAACTAATCGTGAGCCTTCTATTCACGCACTTTAGGCAGTCACGGAAACACCGCGTGGTGTATGGGGATTTAGGAATGTGCAGTGTGAAACGACAGCTTATGAATAACCAGGATTAAATGAAACACCCGTTTCCGCTGATTGGCCAACATCAAATCGTGCCGTCATCAGTTACTCAGTTATGCGCAACAGAATAATAGTAATACGGCCCGCTGCTACAGTTGTACGGTTTATTAAAGCATTTATTGCAACTCCATGTCATCTCTCTAATGCAATCATTTGACTTAAGACCGACGTTGATCTGCTTGATCAATGCAGAAATATTTTCTGAAAACATCTGCAATTGCTGAAAAAATAAGCAATTTAACTAAAGTTAAGGGTCAAGAGCCCAAATAAATCAAATGCTGATCACCATGATGACCTCAAACAAAACATTTTCAACAATCATCTACACATCTGTTAATTCTCAATAAAACTTGTGTAGACGTCTGACAGAAATAGTCAGTCTGGTTAGTAATAAGTGAAGCTGGTAATGCTGTTTGTGGAGTTGTTTATTCCTCCTCTGCTGAGATCTTCACAGATTTAATGTATTTTAGTTGATTTCATCTAAGGCTGTGGCTGAACAAAGTTGTGGTTTCTTTATCACTTTTCAAATCCATGATGCTCATGTTCTCCAGCATGATTTGAGATTATCCAAAGGGCATCTTGAGCAATAAATCTGACAGTCTGTACAGTCACATGATCAATAATACTTATTTACTTGCATAGAAAAAGTAGAAACATTTTTGTTTAAGAAAATTCCAGGTTTAATGTATATTTTCAATTTGATTTCACACTTTTATTAACTAGTGCAGCCAAACAAGAGCTGCATTTACAGTAATTAAACTACAGTCTTCACATCCACTTTACAGAAACACAAAGTCGGTCACACAAAACAGGTGTGAAGATGTGTCTTAATGACCAAATATACAAACCAGGAATAATTTCACCACACAGATGGATCACAGATTTAATCAGATGTTAAATTTAACCCCTCTGATAAATCAAGTCATATTATAACAATAATTTTGGTTTTGCGCATCTACCCCGAAGTGATACAATTCTGTATCAAAATTTGAAGGCCAGACAATTAGTTTCAGGCTTGTTTTTTTAGGGAATTACAAACCTGCGCACATATATTCAAACGCGCAAAACTATAGAATTAATTCTTGATGCACACGTGAGCGCCATCAGCGTTTCTCACAGGTTTGCGTTTAAAGTCTGTTTAGAGAGAACGGTGTCGTCTTAGCGGCCCCTAATTTAATAACTAATGATCGTTCAAAATCAAAACTAAATTTAGCTGGAAAGTATCTTTATTCAAGAACCGCTATAAAGCCCAAACAATCTCTGTTACCTTAAATTATCCGTTTATCACTGTTAAACAGCTTTGAAACAATCTACATTGTTTAAAGCGCTATATAATGAAGATGACTTGACTTGACTTGACTTGACGTCCTCTGAAAGACATTTTTGGCCACAACCATCTCAATTTTTCTAGTTGTCCTTTTGTTTTTTTCCAAAACCCCTTCCCAGTTTTTTTGCAACATGGAGGCATCCCCAAGATATACACCTAAATATTTAAAACCACCTTTCTTCCACTCAAGTCCAGCAGGGAGTTTAAGAAGGCATCTACCTTCCCACTTTCCACCTATAGCTTCACTATTAATCCAGTTTACCAAACTCATTTATTATTACTTGCAGGGTGTCTACTTCTTCTTGATTTTTTATCATGACAACAATATCATTAGCATAAGCTGATAACTTAATTTTACATTCAGATTGCGGTATACTAATTCTTGATAACCAAACTCTCTTAGCGTCTGCCAGAGGTATTTATGCTCAACCCGGTCAAAAGCTTTTTCCTGGTCTAAGGAAATAACACCAAAGTCTAGACCCAATGATCCAGAAATGTCTCTAATTAAATTAATATGGTCAAAAATAGACCAATTGGGAACACAGTATGTCTGGTCTACATGGATGACCCCACCAATCACTTCTCTCAATCTAATCACTAAGGCTTTGGATAAGATCTTCATAAGATCTGACACAGGTCTCCAGTTCTTTATGTTTCTGAGGTCTCCTTTCTTCGGTAGAAGGGTGATCAAAGAATGCATATTTCTATTTTGGTCATTTTTCTTTTCAAGTCCAAAAAAAAATTGGTTGGGCCATCCATCGCTACACTTTGAAAGCGTGAGCGCACCAGAGCACCCTGTGCTTTAACACCCAACAAATCATCCAAAACTTTCCTTTTATCTTAACTTTAACACATTCTCTGTCTCTAACGGATTCCATTACATTTTGAATTTCAATTATTTCTCTCTCTAGATCTTCCAGAGATCGGGAAATGTCTACAGGAGCATTGAAAGTATACGGCACAGTTGCTGTATGTCAATTTTTGCATTATCCCACCATTGCTTTATAGGATCAAACAATGACTTCCTATTCTTAAATTGTTTCCAAAAATAGCCAAACACCTCACAAAGAAATGTATCCTGCAATAAAACAGTATTAAAGTGCCAATAAGCGCTTCTTGGCTTTACATTAGTAATAAAAACATTACAGCTGACTAAACCATGACCTGAAAAGCCTATGTGAAATTGCACAATGTTTAATAATATTAAAGCGATGCTTATAACAATACCACCTAGTCTAGCCACTGTCACATAATGTTCTCTCGCTTGTGTCCATGTATACTGTCTCTGTGTTTTATTCAACACCCTCCAAATGTCATATAATTCATATTCTTTCAGAACTTGTCTCAAAGCACGCTGTAAAAAGCCATATGTGGTTCTTTGTGGTTCCTATCAATGTTATCATCTTCTGTGCAATTAAAATCACCCCCTAGGAATAAATACTCTTCAGGTTTACAATTTTAACTATATCTTTAACTTTGTTTAAAAACAAGACTCTTTCACCTCCCAACACTGGAGCATACAAGTTTATAAATACAACAGTAAAATGTTCAAACTGGAGCCGCAGTTTCAACAACTGCCCCCCAACTACATTTTCCACCTCACATGAAACAGGATTGATATTTTTCCTTAGTAAAATTGCTACACCACCACTATTAGTTGTATGACTCATAATCACTTCTCCCTCCCGTTCCATCATCCATTTTCATTTTTTATGTCACTATGTGTTTCTTGAAGAAGCATAACACTTTTTTTGCCTTAATAATTCAAAAAGCATTGCTCTTTTTCTATAATCCCTTGCACCATTTATGTTCAGGCTGCCCAGTCTTAAATTACTCAAGTGAATAATAAAAAAAAAAGAAACTGCGCAAAACAAAACGAAAAAACTATCAAAGAAAAATGAAAACACTTCTTTTTAATAATTTAGCATATTGGATCTCAACTTTTGAACAGTTTTCTTTAGCCTGTACACTTCCTGTTCTGAGACCCCCCAGCCCTATTTCTTTCATTGACATTTTTGCTGACTCTATTGTACTCTTGTACTTGAACTCCCTTCATTCTTTTTGTGTTTTGCAAAAAAGTCTTATTTTTTTCAATAGTATAAGCACTCCTCCCAGATCTTCTTTGAGAGACTGAGTCCACTGAGCTCACTGATTCACACTCACTTTCTGTTACAGAATCGTCAGAATTACTATCCTCAGATATAGTTTCTTGAACCATCCTTTCTGTTGTCTGTTTTTTTCTTGAATCTACTCTTTCCACTAGTTTTTCTCTTCAGTGTCTGTGTTTTAAACAGATTGTCATCTTCAGTCATGTCAATGTCTCTTGGGATTTCTACATCCACAACAGGGCCAGCAACATCGTTTATTTGATCAATGCTCTATTCTCCTATTCAGGGCCGGATTAAGAGTTCAGAGGCCCCTGGGCACAATGATTTGTAGACCCCCCCATATACTAATGACATAAACAGTGCTTTATTTTTTCAGCTACAGTATGTGTATTTAACAGCATTGAAGAAAGTCATTAAATTATATGAAATATGAAAATAAAACAAAACATAGACTTTACTGTATAAATTGTACATTGATTCTTATTAAAGCTACTATTAAAGTTCTCAGTCAAGAATGAGGGATTTGCTCTTTGTATTTTGTTGTTTTATTAACAGGGATATTTCTCCAAAATGTTTTAATTGTCATCATTTAGCCTACTCTCTCAAGCCGTTTCAAACCCGAATAAGTATCCCTCTTCTGTTGAAAATAAAAGTTATTTGGAGGAATCTGGATAACCAAACAGTTGATGTACCCCAGAGACTTCCATAATAGTTTTTTCCTACTATGGTAGTCAATGGGGACCAGCAACTGCCCGGTTAGCCACACACCTCAAAATATCTTCTTTTGTGTTCAGCACAAGAAAGAAATTAATACAGGTATGGAACAACATTAGAGTGAGTGAGTAAATAATGACATCATTTTTATTTTTGGGTAACTATCCCTTTAAGGACAAGCGGCTGCATGTTTACTAGTATTAGGGCTACTGTCACTTTAAGATCCGCACGCAACGAGTCTAATATACACGCATTTGACAATCAGATTTTTTTCTTATTTTTTTCTACTGTTCTTTCACTTTAGACATAACCAACTTTGTTTATGTAAACCTTGTGTGTATTTGACAGTATTAGAGCAATAAGACCCGAAAGATAACTTAGTCTAGTAACCAGGCGCTGTTAGACAGGCTTTTAGTGCATGTTCGCGTCGGGTGTATTGGGCTCAGAAAAGCGCTCGTTAGAACAGCGCATCAGCAGCGAATGACATGTTTAACCGGCAAGGCTTTAAAGCACATGCAAATAATTACATTTTATAAACTACAGTGTCCCGTTCCTCTGCATTTCATGTGAATATACGTCGCGCTGTACAGCATGTTGAGACGGAGGCGCCAGAACTGCAAACTCATAGAATGCACGATCCTACGATATTTCTTCAAAAGCAGATCGTGGAGACATTTTAATCGTCCACGATCAAAAATCGTGATATTGCACACCCCTAATCTAACATAATATTTGACGGTGCCCAGGGCCCCTTAGATGTCCTGGGCCCCTGGGCAAGTGCCCAGTTGCCCTAATGGTTAATCCAGCCCTGCTTGCATGAAAACATTCAGTATTCCTCAAATTGAATAAAAACTAAAATGCAATCTCAGAATTTTAGGCAAAACTTTTGTAATGAACTATATTCAACTACACAAATATGAAGCCAGTAACGCAAAAGTAATGCATATTGAAGCTGTCAAGACTCCCTAATACAAGCCCCCAAGAATACATGTGATTTTTGACTTGAACAGGATAAGGACAACTAAACTACAGACACAGTGACGGATCATACAGCACATTTGGTTATGATGCATCCAATACATGGTGAGTTTCACTCTGTCGTTCTAGTCTTGTGTAGTACCCTTTGTGTCCCCAGCGGTTTTTAAATAGTTGTTTTTTACATTATCCATGGCCAGGTTGACCGCCTTTGTCATGAGGACTTTTGGTCTAGCGACGCGCTTTGTCTTCATTGATCTGGATGTCCTTCAGAGTGCAAAGGACTGGCTAAAGCCAGCAGGTTTCAGACGGCTGTTTCATGCAGCAGGGTACTGTGTACCACAATGACATGAAGGTATAAGTGTTCCCACTCTAAACCAAATGTCAAATTCCCCGACTTTTCCCTGACTTTCACTGACTAAAAAGATGAATTTCCATGACCTAAAATGAACGGCAAAACAGGCTGCTGTTTTGCGGAGCGAGCTGTTTTGTTTTGTAGAAAGCCTTTCTTTAAAGTAAATTTGTTTTGTATAAATTGTATCTTAATTTTAATCATTTTTGGCCTGTATTTAATAAATGAGAAGCAAATATATAGCCGACAACATAATCATGGAGGCGCGCCGTGGTCACTTGCATTGCACGTGAATTGGAGCACATCTCATCATAAATTAACCGAAACTCTGTGTATGCCTCACATACATGAGAAATACATCTGAAGATAGCTTGGAATGTCTTTAAAGCGAAACAATTAAAAAAAAAAAGAAATAGGCTACTCTCGGATTATGTAATCAATGATGTGGGACCTGAAATTCATGCTTTTTTTCTTACAGTAAAGCACAGTCCACAAACAACCTCCCTATAATAAGACAAATCTCTGGAGGCATGCTCCAAGCACACTCGTCTCATCCCTTTTCCCACATTTGTAGTAATGACACTATAACCAAACCGGAAATTGTAACGCGTGTGCACGCGAAAAGTCTGTATTATTTTTTTTTTGCAAAGGTCCCCTCAGGGGCTCCGTAGAAAGATGTGTGAAACAGCGCGATAAAAAAATTCGGTATAGAAAAATTACATTTTGATAAATGGAAACTAAAATTTAAAGCAACAAACTAAATTTTCCATGACTTGGACAAAAACTATATCAAATTCCCTGACTTTCAATGTCTGGAATAGACCTTTAAAAATTCCATGACATTCCAGAAATTCCATGACCCGTGGGAACCCTGACCATAGACTAAGTGTTTTTAATCCATTTGATGGGTGTGTTTTAGGGTGGAGTTGGTGATAACGTGACCATGACTGCCTACATAGTTGCATTGCTGCTTAAACTAGGCGTCCCTGCCACGGTAAAACTGATCCAGTAGTTGTATAACCTACCTTTTCTGGCTGTTGTGATATCTGTTTTGCTTTCAGGATCCCGTCATTACCAACAGTCTGTCATGCTTGAGGCCTGTCGTTGAGAACCTGGGAAACACTTATGCCACGGCTCTGCTGACCTACACCTTCAGTCTGGCTAGAGAGACCACCATTCGATCACAGCTTCTAACAACCTTGCCATTTCTGAAGGTAAGATTTACCAGCATCTTGTTTGAGATGTTCATCAAGTACTTTGTAATCAACTTCCTCCCATCTCATCCTAAGACACTAAGCTCCATTGGTCTCAGACGACATCTGGTGATACTCTGGCGGTGGAGATCAGCTCTTACGTTCTACTAGCAGTTCTTGCTGTTCAGCCTCTCACGACGGCTAATCTGGGTTATGCTAACCGCATTGTCAACTGGCTCGTAGCCCAGCAGAATCCGTATGGAGGCTTCTCCTCCACCCAGGTGCCTCTGACTACCAAACATGAGTGCAATCATTTATGGGTTGAGTTTTTAATCTGGTGCTTGTTTTTAGGACACAGTGGTGGCTCTTCAGGCTCTGTCTGTGTACGCTGCTCAAGTGTTCAGCTTGGATGGCTCCAGCACTGTTACCGTACAGTCCTCAGTAGTAGGAGGAGACTCTTATAGCTTCGATGTGAATCGGGACAACAGGTTGCTGTATCAGGAGAAGCCGCTGAAGAACGTTCCTGGCAAATATAGTGTTAAAGCATCAGGATCCACTTGTGTGTCTGTGCAGGTCCGTATCTTAACCCCCTCTTTCTTTTTCTGTATACATCAAAATCTTACTGTGCTTTGTTTGCTCTGCACTCATACTGTAGGTTGCATGTTTGTACAACATCCCAACACCTATTAAAATCGCCAAAACACTGAGCGTCGCAGCGAAGGTGACTGGAGACTGCCAACCGCTTGGAGCCAATCTCATGTTGAACTTCATGGTGAAGTAAGAACACCTTTTGGCTTGGCTTGCTTTCGTAAGAGTCTTAAATATGAGCTTGTCTCAGGACACAGTGTTCTTAATCCTGTTGACTAAACCTCTTTATCCCCCATCACTCTCATTCAGATACAATGGTGTAAAAGCAAGCACTAACATGGTTCTAGTGGACATTAAGCTCCTGTCAGGCTTTACGGCAGATACGTCACTGGTTCGTATGTTCAAGAAAATTTAGAAAGTCCTAAGATGCTTGAAGCTCCTTCATATGTTCTTGTATTTGTAAATGATGGTATTTTCCTCTCAGCTTGGTTCTTCATCCCAATCGTTTGCACCTCTAGTAGAGCGGGTTGATGTTGAAGATGATCATGTCCTAGTGTATCTGAAAGAGGTGAGACTGTACACTGGGTATATTACTAGCTGCCATTTTCTAATGTGCTGCTGTTCATCCTTTCTGTCTCACAGGTTCCCAATGGCGTCCCCATGAGTTACACTCTGCAGCTGAAACAGGTTCTTGCAGTGAACAATCTCAAGCCAGCAGTCATAAACGTTTATGACTTCTATCAAACAAGTACGCTTTCAACCTAATCATGCTTTCCTTTTGAACTGGATCATGTTCAACCATAAATTCAGCATTTATCTGTTCCCCTTTCAGGTGATTCGTTTGAGACCACCTACACGTATTCCTGTCCTTGATTTGATTCAGTACTGGCTGTAGGATATGCGCCTTAATAAAACTGCTTTTATACAATCAGTCCTTTTTTTTTTGAACATTTGTTTGAATCAGGAAGTTGCAGTGTTCATGAGTTTATATTTGTCCTGTGACTTCAAATCCTTATAACTTTGCTCACTCAGGCAGTGCCTGTTCTAGTTTGTGGTGTTCAGCTGCAATGATGTACTCAAGAACTATTGCTCTGCTTTACTACAATAGGACAGGAAGAGCTAAATAAACTGATTGCATCTAAACCAGAATGTTTACTATATCTAATACCCACCAATTACTGAAACAGTTGTTACCTGTAGCAGAAGAGCCTCTTCTCAATATTAATTTGTCTTTATTTACAGGTCATGTCCCAAGACTGCTCAAGCTGGCAGTTAAGCCTCTCATTAAGAAACAATTAGATCCAAATGAATTGGCAAATTACAGGCCTATTTCAAATCTTCCATGTATGTCTAAAATACTAAAGTCATATCTGCTCATTTGTGTTTTCAATCAATTTCAGTCTGGATTCAGGCCCCATCATAGCACAGAAACTGTGCTCATTAGAATTACAAATGACTGACTTCTAGCTTCTGACCAAGTCTGTATCTCAATACTAGTTGATCTTAGTGCGGCATTATTGATCATAACACTCTTAGATCGACTACAAAATTACAGTACATGTATTCAGGGACTGGCATTAAGGTGGTTTAGATATACCTGTCAGACATTACCATTTGTCTATTTAAACTGAAAAATCAAAGATAACAACAGTGCCTCAAGGATCTGTGTTAGGCCCACTTATATTTTCAGTATATTTGCTACATCTTGGTAAACATGAAACTAGTTTCCACTGTTATGCCGATGATACTTATAAATGTCATCATGGTTACGGCCAGCTCGTTTTAAGCTGCAACATAAAAGGGATCAAACACAAATCTTTTTATTTTCTTTAATGTAGTGTCTTGACCAATCAATCAGACCCACAAATTGTTCACATTTAATGAATAATTCAGCAAACTCACTCTCCCAACAAAGGTCCTTGAGCTATCCCCTGAAAACTGCAACTATCATCCCAAATGATGTTAACACACAGATTTAACCAAGTCTCTGTTTACATCAGCAAACATCAACTTGAGCCTCAAATTGCATCGGGACAGTTTTGTATTCAAATGGGTGAGACATGCAAGTATCAAACTTAGCCTCATTTAAGTACCCTTACCCATTTTAAAGAGTGTGTTCGAACTAAAAACTGATGGTTTGCTCAAGACGTTCGGTCCAAATCCACACACACTGGTGTGACTAACAGAATAAACATGAGCGCAACTAAATCTAGACCAACATGAGATCACCAGTTGGAGTCCTCAATTAGGTGTGCACGCTGTACTGCTTAAGTGATGAGGGGAGACTTCAAAAAATGCCAATGCCTTTATATTTTCACGGCAGACTGTTTCTGTTATTGTCAGGCAAACATGCAGTGCCATCTCTGTTCACCTAGGTCCAAAATATATAAAGCTGCCTCTCACTGTGCCCGAAGCCCACGAGCTAGAGTCCGCATTTGAACACGCTCATGGTATGCCTCAGTGTTTAGGAGCCGTATATGGCACCCACATCGAAATAAAGCAGCCATCTGTCAACTCAATAGATTACCTGAACCGGACGGGAAGAGATTCCCTGAATGTGCAAACTGTATGTGACTACAAATACAGATTTATGGATGATGTCATAAAATGGCCAGGGACTGTTCATGACACGCATGTCTTCACCAATTCCAAGCTAAATCCATATTTAAGACCAGAAAGATCCCTGCACTGGAGAAGAAGATTCTGGATGACGAGGAGGCGATACCCATTTTCATTTTGAGTGATCCTGCCTACCCGCTACTGCCTTTCCTGATGAAAGAATATGTTAATAGTACAGTATCTAATATTGAATCGGTTTGCAATCGGTTGTACATGGGCAGCATACAGGTTTCATACTTTTCGATGCAAGTATCTGTAATAAGCTTATCCCTGGTTGCTTACAACATATTGCATTTTATCTGACTGCTATAAACATGCTTGACGAATATAAACATTGCATTTAGTGTCAAAAAGTGCACCCTCCAATAATCACCATGTAAAAAACAAATTGCAACAAAACAGATAGAATTCTCAACAGGACACATAACACCCAGATTCATCAGTATTACATATGTAAATGTATAAATTGGAAGACATTAAATAAGGGGTCATGTCAAACTTAAACTCATGCCACAGTGTGCCCTCTTATAACTGAGTCAACAATAACTTAAAGAACAACAATCAACAAATGGCAACATATTGCCACTTTTATATATGTATCTGCCCCAACAATGGAATTACAATTACAATAAACTAAAGTGTCTACCATAGCGGAGGGAAAATGGCTGGTTTCAAATACCATTGGACTAACATGAGGCTGCGGCTTGAACATTATGCCTCAGTAGTGAAAACCCCTCATGGATGCTGTTGGTAATGGTGGCTATGTTCTCTGTCAGTTTATCTAGCCTTTCTGTGTTACGCCTCTCCGACTCCTCCAGAAGGTCCACCATCCTCCTCTTTATTTGGAGGTCCTCCTGTACGGCTGGATCTGTGTGTAGTTTTCTCTTTAGCCTGTCCCCTCTGTGGCTGTTGAGCTGCCTTGACAGAAATCAGAGTGAATATTTTAAAATGGAACAGAATTCACCAGCAACACATTTAGCACACCTACCAGTGCTACAAGTACACAAAGGACAACTTGCAACGGCCCCTCAACTAGGTACACATACAGACCAATAGAATACAAGCCAATAAAAATGTTCTGCCATGAAGTTCCCTTATATCCCCACTCATGGAATCCCATATTGTTCAATCAGAAATGTATCAATTATCGGGCCGGACCTGACTGTTGTATAAATGACAGTAATGACCTAAGTCACTTAAAGAAGGTCTCTTCGGGACTTGACAACCTCTGACGGTGCATTCAGAGTTTTTAGCTGTTTTCGCGGATCCATCTGAACGGGCATCTTTTTGACAATGTTGTCGTCTGTAAAAAGAAACATCTTTCCGATTTTTAGTACATTGTTGTGTAAATGTAGCCTACCCTAAGAGCATGTGTTTCAGAGTTGGCATCCCTGTGATTAATTACCGGGGCTCCGCCCTAAAGACGTCCAGATTGCCTGTGATGCTAAATCAACCTGTTCTGAATTATTAAGAGCGTTTAAATAACGCTGGCATCAGTGCAGCTGATTTAGAGTTAAACTGTAGAGCAGTGTGGATCTTAACAGAAGTGCTGCAGGGGTTTTTTTTGAAAGAGACTCTTGATTTCTGTCTAGTCTTGGATGATTGCTCTTCATGGCTGTGAGGGAGATTTGTGTTTGGAAAGGGCTCATTTTAGCCCTCTTCCTCTTTGCTGTTGATGGACAGAAGAGGCCGTGAGTACCATGGGCTTTGAAGTGAACCGAAGCAGACTAATGTTCATGCTGATGCAGTTTTAAAGATGACAAAATGAATCCCCAAAGCTTTAACCAATGTTAAAAGTTCATTGTTCATTTTGTACTTTGTGGCCATCTAGTGGTCAAATGAAGTGTTTCATTGAGTGTTCATAAATGTATTGTTTTGTGCTTTTTTTTTTTTTTACCATGGCTGTCCAGTGTTGCCAGTTCAGTTCATTATTATGCCCTTTTTCAAAAGATGTAATTGACACATTCTGGGGAGGAAACCATACACGTTTGAGATGTCAGCTCAACATACCCCACAGATAATTTATTATATCTTGACAAATTTGCCCCTTTATGGGTGTGCGCAAAAACATGCCTTTTTTGTCCCTTTTAAATGCAAATGAGCTGCTGCTCTGCCTCTATTCCGATCCTTTAGGCATTTTTTCCAAAAGGCCGATCCTTTACATTAGATTCGGATACTGGCAATAACAAAACACGCATCTCACTCATCCCAAAATCTCAGAAATAACCAGTAGCGAGTGCAGCCTTAACAGAGTCTCAGGAAGTGGTTCAACTTTTAGACACCCCTGGAAGTTTCTGAATGATTAGTGGATCCATTTATGTAGTTGTGGAGTTACATTGATTCATCTCATTGACTTGCATATACCATCATGTTTAACTTTTTTTTACACAGGTTGAGAGTTCTCTGAGGTCTTTATAAGACCGCTGTGACATTTGGTTTGGTCAAATAGTTCAGTGCTCATCTATGCAGCAACCAGATGGCGGTGCCGTGGGTGGAAACATTATAGCATAAGTGGTAATCTAAGATAGGGGATCCTACGTCAGAAGGGAGCGAAATCTGGTCGGCTTTTTTTTTCATGTTCGCAGAGAAAGGCTTCCCAAAACAAGTTACTGGGTCACTTTTCACGTTTTCTGGGTTGGTAGATGCATATTAAACAGGAAAAATGCAGATTTTCATGATATGTCCCCTTTAAATTTGGAGCTTCAACATAAAACCTAGAGCTGCACGATGAATTGCTAAGAGATTGTGATCTTGATTTAAACCCCCACACAGCCTTATTCCTAAATTACAAAGATTTGACTTAATTAAACCTTTGACAGTCAAACGGAACATTTGAATCTGCATTGGTACTGCTGAGCCAGAGACCAGTTGTCATGTATAGGTATGAAATTGTCACTTCAAATGATTGTTTTGATTTTAAAATTCGTCATCACCTTGTGGTGTACAATGCCATTGAATCATTCAAAATATTCATTCAAAAAGCTTGATTCATAAATACTTCACTTGTTTCATTAATCAAAGTTTTGTTTTTTAAATTGTGCAGCTCAAATACCACCCCAACTGCCCATAGACTTGGCAACCCTGTGGCAGACACTTTCTGTGGATGTTCAACGAACATGTAAATGTTCTGACCTGATTCCATTTGGTCCCTGAACCTAAACTTCATGATGTTTACACAGGTTATTCATGGTGACGTTCCCTGCAGTGATTGAAACTGGATCTGATGCCAAATTGTGTGCTAGTCTTCTGAAACCCCAAGAGAGTCTCACAATGACAGTTTCTCTGCTTGATGAGGAAAATGGGATGACTCAACTTATGCAGCAGGTTTCTTCAAAGCCATTTCACCGCTGCTTTTGTTTCCAGGTATGCCATTAGATGCAAGTGGGTTTCTTTTTTTTCTTTTTCCTGGTTTAACTGGGTTTCTCTACAGGCTCCTCGAGTAGATAAAGAATCTGTGCAGACGCTGAAGGTAGAAGTTCAAGGGAAGGTCTTCAGAGCGACTGAAGAGAGGAAAGTCATGTTCAGACGTTACCTGCCTTTGACCTTCATCCAAACAGACAAACCCATCTACAATCCAGGACAAACTGGTGAGCTGTGAATGTCCCTTGGTTGAATATTAGAGGTGTAGAAAGTCCATTACGCTACACATTCTGATCGCCTTCAGGTGCATTATGCAATAATTGTGAGCGTTTGTTGCTTTTTTGCAGTGAATTTCCGAGTTGTCACCATGGATGGCAAGTTTTTGCCTCTTGATCAGATGGTAAGGACTGACCATGAATGTATTGCATGTTGTTTACATGTGTAGTTTTGCATTTAAACATGTAAAAAAAAAAAAAAAAATTAATGATTGATGCATCAGTGTTCTTTTTAAATGCTTAACATTCCTATCTTTGTGTCTTGCAGTACAGTCTGGTGGTGGTGGAGGTGAGAAGTTTGCAATGCAATGGAGTTTCTTTTTTTTTTGCACTTGCTTGATTTCTCTGAGCTGTTCATTGTTTTAATAGGACAATAATAATAACCGAATTGGTCAGTGGACAAACATTTCCTCAACGGGGTGGATATTACAGCTTTCTCATGAGTTAAACCCAGAGGCTCAGATAGGGATGTACACACTAAAGGCTTTTATTGGTGACCAAATGACCTCCCACATTTTTGAGGTGAAAAAATACGGTAAGCTGTTATGAACATTGTGTGTATATAATGTGCAACAGTTCATCGACAGATCTCAGGTCTTGCAGCATTTTTATTTCTGGTTTAGTTTTGCCCAAATTTGATGTGACTGTAAACGCACCACAGATGTACAGTGTTGCAGATGTGGGACTGAAAGTTGAGGCTTGTGCCAAGTGAGTGAAACCTAGAGATATTGTCTTGTGGTTGGTCCGTTCTTGATTTTGTTCCTTGTGATGTTTCCCAGATACACATATGGCCAACCTGTACCTGGCAAAGCCTTCTTGGAAGTATGTCGTGAGCCGTTTTCATATGTTGTGGTTCCTGATTTGACCCGTCTTTGCCTGGATAAAACTGCAAAGGTTTGACTCCTGCCTTACAGTGGAGGGTTTTTTCTTCTGCCTGTGCTTGACTTAAATGTGACTTTGTTCTGCTACCAGATGAATGCCACTGGCTGTGCCTCCCTTACCGTCGATACATCAGTCTTTTTCAACACCAAATTTGAAAATAATATGCTAGACACTTTTCTTGTAAATGTGAATGTCACTGAGGAGGGAACAGGTGAGCTATTGGCTGATCTTAACCAATTGCATGTGTATGGAGGAAGTTGACTCGTTTATCTAGTTTTTTTTTTTTTTTTTTTTCAGATGTATTGATGTCAAAATCTGCAAAAGTGTCCGTTACGTTTGAAGTCGGCAAGGTCACGTTTGTGGACCTCCCGGATTATTTTGAACCTGGATCAACAATTATAGGAAAGGCAAGTAAAAGTTTATTCCTTGTAGCAGAAGCCTTCACATTGGTTCCCTTTACTAACCTTGAATCCCAACAGATATCAGTGTCTCGTTTTGATGGGACTCCAATTGCAAACAAAGTGGTTTATCTCCTGGATGGTAACAGCTGGCCCAACAAACTGCTGATGGATCTGACTACAAACCAGAACGGACTGGCCTCGTTCTCCCTCTGCACTGCTAGTCTTCCTAAATCTGCTCTCAATATTGTGGTACGATTTGCTCTGTGTTTTGTGAAATGGACTTCTCCCAATCTCTCACATGAAACTGATTCAATTCGTTGTTCCCCAGGCAAGTGCGACTCCAGCGGTTGTTAATGGTTACAAATCGCCATACTTCACTACCGATACCAGGGTTATTCAGCTTATCCAACCTGATTCTTCCAGCAACCCATCTAGTGAACTGACTATAGTGAAGCTTGAGCAGCCACTCAAATTAGATGCTTCGTTTCCAGTGACTGTAAAGTATTCTTTTGTTGGAGAGTCTGGTGACTACAGTGTTGATATCATCTATATGGTGAGTGGACATCAGGGTTTTGTTTTTTTATAAACCTTGCTCTCGCCTGTTTTATGCACCCATTTGTTTTTTGTCAGGTCTTGTCCAGAGGATTGATTGTCCTCCATGGATTTCAGACGGTCAAAGCGAGGGCTTCTAATACAGTCACGAGCGGCTCCGTGTCGTTCCAACTGTCTGTCAGTGTCGATATGGCTCCAGCAGTGCAGATTCTGCTCTACTGCGTTCTGCCCAGTGAGAATGTTGTTGTTGGTAGTGCATCGTTTGAGACAGAAACTCATTTCCAAAACGAAGTATGATGTGCACTAGCATCTTTTGGCTTTCAAGTGGGGTATGATGATGTGTCTTACAGCATATTGGTCATTGTTCCAGGTGTCTCTACAGTTCTCTCCTGCTACGGCTGTTCCTGCTGAGGGAAATGTTCTGACCATCTCTGCTGGAGCAGGATCTCTGTGTGGCATCAGTGCTGTAGATCAGAGCGTCTGGATCTTGGAGCCAGGAAGACGTCTGAGTGCTAAAATGGTAGGCCATGTGCAGTTCTTGTTGGTCTTGATTGACATTCAGGTTTGGCTTTGAAACGAATAATGCTGATGGTTCAATTAGACAAACCTATGCTATCATGTTATAATTATAGCAGTTTGTATACACTTAACACCTAACATTAACTCTGTGACCATAACATGCCAAACATTAATGCATTTAGTTAAATAAACATGTGACAAACCAACACTGTTTTATGGTCCTAGGTGTTTGACTTGCTCCCGGTGCGATCACTATCAGGTTACCCATCCAGCGTTCAGGATGAACCGGAGTGTCTAGGTTTTCGACCCCGTCTAGCTTTTCATATAGATTCTGCCTACACTGCTCCAACAAATCAAGCCTACACAACTTTCAAGGTAGAAAACCATAAATGATCATGTAGTCACTGAATAGTATGGAGTCATTGACTTTAAATTGGTCTTGTTTTGACTTGTTACTATGACAGAGCCTGGGAATGAAGATCGCTACAAATCTTGCTGTACAAGCCCCTCCGTGCCCGCTGTATCGTAGATTTCCAGAAAGTAGGTCTATGCAGATAAACAGTTCTTTCCATAAACTATTTTGAATGACCTGGTGAACTTGCCTTGTTGTAGGAGGTTATTCCGCTTACTTTGTGGATGGACAAATTGGTGTTAATTTCCATAATTGCAACAAGAGGGGCAGTTATGAACAATGCTTATTCTGCAGACACTAATACCGTTCAGAGTAAATGGGTGAAATTGCTTGTCTCTTTCAGTGAATTTGAATGGTCCTCCTGTAGCTATGGCTGAAATGGTTCCTGCTGAAATGGCTCTTCTAGAAGCAGAAAGTGCTAGAGTTGACAGTCCCTCTTCAGAAGTGACCGTCAGGACTTACTTTCCAGAAACATGGCTCTGGCAGCTTGCTCAAGTGAGTTAGTGAACTCCTTCTAAAACTACTTAACCACCGTTTTTACTAATGTTCCTCTTAATTTCTCTTGTGCTGTCTTTTAGAGACACTGGATCCACACAAGTTCCCCTCACTGTTCCTGACACCATCACCACATGGGAGACGGAGGCGTTCTGCCTGTCCTCAAAAGGTTTCGGTCTGGCTCCTCCTGCTCTGCTGACGGTCTTCCAGCCCTTCTTCCTGGAGCTCTCCCTGCTGTACTCCATCGTCCGTGGGGAGTCTTTTGAGCTGAAGGCCACGGTCTTCAGCTATCTGTCCAAGTGCATCATGGTCTGCAATGGTTTATTTTCATATATATATGGATGTGTATAGAAGGTCATGTGTCTTTGCTCCATGTGCTCTTTTTCATTGGCAGGTTAAAGTAACTCCAGATTCATCCACGGCCTTCACTCTTAAACCCTATACTGATCCGTATTCATCCTGTCTTTGTGCCAATGGGAGAAAGACCTTCAAATGGGTTCTCTCAGCTTCTGTTCTAGGTCAGTTTTGGACGGCCTCTCTCTAAATTAGACAGGAAGTGAGCAACACCCAATATACACTTTTCACTACAGGAACTGTCAATGTGACTGTCAATGCTTCAGCTG